>CBVK0100670241.1:0-16244 GCA_900067695.1 Picea abies
ATGAGGCAACAAAGTTTAAGTTTTCACCACCATTTCCAAGAGAATAAAGAAAGAAATCACCATAACTATAGCTAGAAGTGTAATGGTAGGGACCCAAATTTGGATACTCCTGAAACGTTGATACCTAGTGTTTGATATGTAAATTCGACATCTCTTTCATTTAAAAGTATGCTATTTATCACACAAGGACTTGTGTGAATTTGGGAAAGTATGCTATTTATCACACAAGGACTTGTGTGAATTTGGGAGAATGCTATAAAATCAATTCAAGGAATTGCACCTCAAGGATCATGTCCATATTGATAATGTTTTTTTATGAGGGCAATGCCTCATGAACCAAGGGATCGCAAAGACAAGAATGGTGAGCATCCATAATCCACAAAACACATAAGCATATCTAAACAATGTTAGTATCAAAGAAAGGAAAAATATTATTGTCTCACTTTGAAGACTTGCACCTCAAAAGTAAATTCTAAACTATCAAAATTTTAGATAAAAATAATACTTCATAAAACACCTCTATTTCACAATTGTTATCTATGTAAATTTATTCACAACAAACACATCCTATATACACAATATTCCCTAACTTTACCTCCTAAAATATTACCCTAAAAAGTAAACCATATTTTATCATATTTTACATAGAAAGTTATAGTTATTGTTTTTGTTTATAGTTCACCTAAACTCATTCACTACCTCCCATACATCTAATATCCTCATGTAACATTGGCATTTGTTCTTTCCTTTAGAATATCAATGTCAGGTTCTCCTGACTACCTGACGTATGGAATGGGGTATAGTAGGAGGGGGCGTTGAACTTCAACCCTATCCACTAGGATATGTTCACCCTGAGACCTTCAATATATGAATCAACTCTAAGGAGAATTGTCTTGTGGTCTAGTAGTGAGTGTGTCTCTCTTTACCATAGCTTCTATGTTAGTGTTTTTCACCTCAAATCTATATTCCTCAGTATCTCATTTATGGAGGTGTTGATGAGTTTTTTTCAACCTCCAAGTGTCTTCTCTCTAGAATTGGGTAGGCATATGGATCTATTGTTAGGTGAATATGATTTTTCCATACCTTACTTGGTCTGGCCCCTTCTACTCTTATCTTCAATTCTACTATAATTTCTTTAGGCTCATGTTATTTTGTAGTTGTGAACCTCATAGTTTCATTCTAGAACCCATACTTAAATTCTCATATTTACACACCCCCAACATAGGGGTTTGGTGACCTTAATATTTGTTGCAATGCCTAGTTGTGTAGGTAAGGTTTGCAAAGGAGATTTCTCCTTTTAGGGGTGATATCAAAATACAATTCACAAAATTTCCAAGGGTTTTGGAAATCCATTTTCATAAGAGATATGTATCATTCAATGTTAAATTTGTACCATTGCTCTTTTAAGTATAAATCATAGACCCTAGCAAGTGGTCTATGTGCCAACATTTTGTAAGCTTGTTCAATAATCTCCTCACATACATATGTTAATCTTGCAATTTCCTAATCCTTTTTTGTAGTTTGTTGCATTTGTTTTACTAGGTCAATTTTTATCTTGGTATTTTCATTACTGAGGAATTCTAAATTTTCATTAAAATCTATTGAGGTTAAAGAAAATTTCTCTTCCAGCTAAGTGATTACTTGGTTATGCTCAATGAAAAAAACAAAGTTCTCAACTTTATATTTTTCTTATTGCTTCCATTGCTACTTCAGCTTGAGAAATCAACAACTGTCTCATAAAAAATTTAACTGAATTTGTGGTCACAATGTGTGTTAGAATCCTCTTTTGCAACCTATTCGAACCATATCTCCTTATCCTCTTATGAATATGCTCAATAACATAGCTACTCTCTTCATGTATCACAAGTGTCTTTTCATCAACAAGGTTGTTGATTTCTTCTTTTCATTTAACAATCGGAACCCCTAACAGGGTGGAAGTATCTTCTTTCTATGGGGAATCTAGAATATGAAATGGCTTCTTAGCTTGGGCTAAGGTATTTTCCTTTGCAGCCCTAGAAATATTTTATTCTAGTTCCTAATTTGTTGAGGAGATATCCTCCTACTCCTTCTTCACACTCTGCTACTTCTTATGCAATAGTTAATATAGGCTTTGTAGCATCCATGGATTCTTCAGCTACTAGTGTTGTAACATGTTCTAAAGCATGTGATGAGTCTTCAATACATGGTTTTGATGCTATATTTTCTTCAGGATGGATAATGAACATGTCCCATGTGACATATGGATGTATTATTCATAATTCATCGAAAAGAAATAGCTTAATCAACCCATGGTGTGCTACAACTGCTTATGTTCTCAATTGGACTTCTATATCCATCCTTTGGAGAAACTTCATTAAGTAATATGGAAAGCCAATGGTCCTCCAATGTCTCTAATGTTCCAAGTTCTTAAAATGTTGTACCAACCTAAAAACCTCAAATTACGATGGCATTTTGTGCAACTATTGAGAAAACTCTATAGTAATTGCATTGATGTATCCAATGAGTATGTCAAATAATTCCATCCATATTGTTTGTTGGAATATATGCTACAAGTTAGGATTATTTTGAATTAAATCCATATCTATAGGCTCTCATATGTTCAATGTTCCTCCTGTGATTTTTTGTGAACTCCACTGTTGATTTTCACTTCTACAATAACCCACACTTTGTGAAATCTATTTCCTATTTCTTAACACCTTCCTTGCTACTACATTTGGCTAACAATGTCGATATCTATAGTGATATTATAGGTCGATAATTCACACTCATTTCTCATTCGTCGAAAATATGTTTTAGATTTGTTACTATGGTGGAGGGTTGGTGAATCTTCTACACCCATATCTTCTCATTATTAGTTACCATTATTCAAACATTGTTTATAGAGTGATCAATAATTAATTCAAGTAATAAAGAATCAATACATATGATTAAGCATTTATCAAATTGATGAAGGCATTAAATCCATTATTTATGTTTTTCACCCAAAAGTAACTATCTTCATTTCTAATTGTAGTCATTTCCTTCAAAATTGGTGGCACAGGTTGGCCTATTAGCTGATGAACTGATAGAGGGCTCATACCATCAATATCAGTCACTCCATAGACATATTTATAAAACATTGAATCCCTGTCACAATAATGATTTTCTTAATAGAAGGCCCTTCCATACAATCTAGCTTTTTAGTCAATGTCAACTTCCAAAACAAAATTGGTAATCTCATCAACATCTATGCTTGAAAATGACTTCAAGAATAAATTTGGTGTTCTCAATTTAATCATGATCCTTTAATTTATTTAAAAATTGCAATTGCCTGAGAATTTGTGAATTCCCTCAGTGGGTTGCTAATTTTACTAGTTTTAAAATAGAAATTGTATGAGCCAACTCCCTTGGCATTATTTTCTTCACTCCTTTAGACTAGCACTTGGGCGTTTGACATTATGATAATTGTTGTTAAACTATGATTTGACACTCTTGGATGATGTTTCTCCTCAATGATGCCCTGTAATGAACCAACCATGCCTCTTGACAAATTAGATTTGAGTGTGTGACATAATATTTGTGATACCATAAAAATTTGTCCTTCCCTTCCAGTGTCCTATTGCAACAACAAGTTTCTTACTGGAAAACACTTTTAATGTGCAACAATTGTCCACATTTTCTTCATATTTTAACACAATGATACAACACCCAGGTACTAAATTTGATGGTACTATTCAAAATTCAAGATCTTAAAGGATGCAAAATACACCATCTAAGATGACAATAACAATTTGAAATCTTCTATGATGTTTTTAACTTCTTCCTGCCAAAACTAAAGTGAAAGAAACCAATTCCATTCAAGGAGACCACATACAGCTAGAGTTTCTAAATATGATTGAACTTTCGATTGAAATTTGTGTGCGAGAGCCAAGCAATTTTGTGTGTAACTAAGAAATCCGTGGGATATTTTGTGCATTGTTGAGGAACATACCACGAGTTGCTACTGTTTGATTCATTTCATTCTACACCATCAACATAATCCCTCCAGAAACACCATTTCCTTTGTTGGGCAGTGGAAGAAAAACATAGCATATAAGAGAGCATAAAATAAGAAAGATGGAAACACACATTAAACCAAGCACATCATTCATACACTTGACACAGTGATTTATGTGGAAACCCAAATCAGGAAAAAACCATGCTCAATGATTATCGGTCTTCTTCTTATTCAAGGGATAACTACAATAGACTTCTTAGGCATACAATCATCCTCTCCTCACACACTCGCTTCTCTTCTCTATTCTTATGTGAATGGAATATTTTTTTTTTTTTTAAACCCCAACATTGGTCGCTCTAGCGAATAACATGTTCATCACTCTAGAGACTAACATGTTCATCACTTGTATTTCCATTTGGTTGCAAACACCAACATTGGTCTCTCTAGTGACAAAAATGTTAGTCACTAGAGCAACGAACATGTTAGTCGCTTGTATTGCCATTTGGTCGCAAACTAGGTCACTTGGTTGCTCTAGTGGCTAACCGATCCTCCTTTGTTTGACCTTTTTAACTTCAAATTTCATCTCTCTAGAAACTAATATTCATCGTTCTACCGACTCAGAGTGGTTTATTGACTAAGTTTTCCAGTTTTGTCTTGGTCACTCTTGCGACTAATATTAGTCGTTCAACTGACTAACATTCATCGCTAGCTGAACTTTTCCCTATTGTGAATAGGCTTCTTTTCCCGGTCGCTAGACCGATGAAGATCCATGTGTGGCCTCTAGATGGATGAATGGATTCCGATGAAAAAAAAACATCTTGGTCGCAAAAATGACCCTATGCCGACGAAACTTCATCTCTACTTTGTTGCAAAAAAGTTCAAATTTAATAGTGGCCTATGTGGGGATTGTTCTCTGCATCATATTCCAAGGACCTTGGAGGGGAATTCCCCTAGCCAATCCAATGGGCATGGGTATGGAGCCCTGCCTGAGGTTCCATTGGGAATGGAAGGGGTTTCCCTTGAATGACATCCCTTGCGAGGGAACTGATCCCTGGAAATGATTCCAAAGACCCTATGTGGAGAAAGCTCCCATCGTTACTCCCTGTGAAGGAATAATACCTTGCACCAGGTTCTGTTGACCAAAAATGGGGTTTCCCCCAGATGAGACAACAATCAAAGAAAAATCATTGTTCCTAAATAAACCAAACAAAGAGAAATTCATAGATCCCACCGACGTTGTATAAGATGAAGGTCTTAAACGACCTCCACCAAACAAGATATAATTAGTGTTTGTCCATATTGGCTACTGAAAATCACCACCAGTCGAAGGGGATGGAGGAGGTATATGACCCCCACCATAAGGGATAGAATTAAAAGGGACCGTAGTGACCCCGATTGAACTTTGCACGGGAGAATTTGAGCTCCCTATCCCTAGACCCATGCTCTATAAGGTAGAATAAGTAAGAACTAAGTTTGTATCAAAGTAGAGAATCCCATATGAGAAGGGAGGGCTTGTCACACTCTGAGTAAATGGAACAGTGGTCGAAGTTGATAATGGTATGGGACTGTTTACCAAAGTTGAGGGAGCCGAGACCAATGTGGTCCTGACTGGCGAAGGTGGGAGAGGAGGTAATATGCCCCTTGAAGTAGTAGCCATAAGGAAAGCATGAGGACTTCCAAATGAAGTAGTAACATTCTCTTCCATTTTTTCCCATAGGACTAGATGGCGCTCAGAAGAGGTCACCTCGGGAGGGAAAATTTGAATCAAGATCGACATCGACAAGTCAGTAATCGAAGGGTTATTCGGCCCGAGACCTTATGCTTCAAGGTAAAAAATGGTAGGTTCCTTCGGAGTCAAAAAGTCTCCTTACAGAGAAGTCTTGGGCACAACTTATTATGGCCCAGTCGCTTTGAAAGACCCTTCTTTATCAAGTCTTTGCCTCAATGGTGGTGAAGGTGGTTCCAAAGTAACTGGCGATAGGCCCTGAAGAATTCCTGATCGATAGAGTTTTTGATCTTCCACTTTGTGAAATGATCAAACGACATAGTAAGGATTGACTAGCGTAGAACACAAAGCACACACTAAATGTTTTTCTAAAGATAAATCAAGCAGTCGACTATATAATGGGAAGGATGGTTATGCAAATCGACATGAGAGAAAGTAACCGGTGCAAGTGCAACTCGAACATGGAAGCACCCTTTGGGTATACTCTACAAAGAGATATCTGACATCCACCCTAGGTACCATGGTATACCCCCATAGTGACCTATGTAAGTACATAAAATATGGGCAGCTAGGTTTCCAGCTCGCAGTCAGCTTCCAAGTAGCTACAGTCGACAATCGGGAAGATCATAACAAGCAAGATAATAAGTATGTATCCCTTCAAGGGGGTTATCTCCTCTGCCTTTCCTCATGAGACCTCGTGTTTATCCCCTGTGTTAGAGGGGGGTCCTAGCTAACTCTTATGACAGTAGACTTAAAGAAATCCCTAACTCAAACTCCAATGTTTGTTTTAAAGTGGCCTTGCAGAGTTTCCTCTTCACACCTAATTAAACGCCCTAAAACCCTAAACTAGTTTGGTAACCCTACAAACAAAAATGTCTACTTTATTTTAGATTAGGATTTATTTTTAAGGTTTGATTTATGCAAAAGGTACGGTAGTGAAACTGATGGTGTTATAAAGAGACGAATAAGGAAGAGAACTTTAAAGTAATTGAAAGAAAAATTATTTTGAAATGAAAAGCAAAGCTTGTAAACAACTCTTTGTAAATTCCACTTTCTAATTGATATTTTGAGATCTTATGAGTGAAGAAATCCTAAAACTTGCTTTTGTTTGACTACAAACTACTAATGTTTCAGGAAATAAAAAATAACCTGGAAATCAAGAATCTTTTTTCTTTTGCAAATAACAATTTTAACTACTTTACCAAACTAAATGCAAGAAAATAAATTCTCTTTTTTTTTTTTCCGAACTGCTTTAATGAGAAAAAACTTAGGTAAACTTTTTTTTTTCAAAGAAATAAAAAGGGTAAAAAGAAAAATGAAAACAAGACTGATAAAGACCCTAATCCCACTGCAAATTGTAGGGATTCAACCAAGAAATCAAAAGGCGTATCTAAAAATTAACATCTTGCTCAAAACCATTTTAGGGAAAACATAAGAAGACTAAGGAAACAAGTAAACTAGAACCTATACCCAAGATATGGCCACAGATAGAGACTCTGTTTGATTTAAGAAAGCCTTGAGAAGTGTGAAATTCTATTAGGAAAGATGCAAACTCTCTCCTTATTAAAAATACTTTCATGAAACAGAGACGTGAGTTGTTGCATTAGCAACCTGTGTATGTACGCATGATTTTTACTATGAAGAGCATGTATGTACATGGGCTGAACCAAATTAGGGCACGTACACCTCTTAGTCTTTTCAAAAATAAAAAGAAAAGGCAAACTTACATGGAAGGGAAATATGGTATGCATCTTGGAGGTGAAGAGAACCCCTTGACACAATCAATAAACTTGACTGAAACTCAAAAGGAAAACAAAAAAACAATCAATCAACCCAAAACCCCCTAAAAAACCCTAGAGATATCCCCAATATGGTTACCAGTTCTGCTAGTAGGAAAATGCCCCCTTTAACTATATCGGAGTTTAAGATATAGACATAGCAAATGATCATATAAAATTCAATATAGTTTCTACTCTACCCCAAACATACCAAAACAAATTAAAAGAAAGAAATAAGAGAGAATATCAGTAACTGTACCTTTTATCCCATGTATGGTGATGATCTCCTAAATATCTGTAGTTCCAAAGACTGTAAGTCTCCTCCCAAGGTTGACCTACATCCAAAAATAGGAAAACCAAGACTACATGCATGCTATTTCTATTCATGAGTTAGGGTTAGATATAAATGCTATGTATAAATCAAAGAAAATACACAAAACATCATCATTTCAGGCAGGGAAAAGAGATTCTTTTATTCATCAAACAAAGGCTGAAACTTACAATCTATGTCAGCCACCATTCCATGAACCTGGTTTGGTATCATCTTTACAATGCTCCAAGTGCGCCTTCAATAGACCTCTTCTCTCAATCTTCTAATCAACTCAAGGGAAGGGAATGGATTGAATGGAAAAATAAGGGGCTGAAGAGGGAATTTTGAGGTAGTATCTCACAAAAGGTAGAAAAACTTGGGCAAGGAAGGGAAGTGAAATTGGTCAGAGTTTCACTATTCTTATGCTTAGATATGAAATGAGGCCCCAACATCTCCTTTTATATGAAAAATTGATGGTTATTTGGTTGGAGGACAGGCTATAACATGTTAATTGGTTAGGAAACCTCCAATAGTTCGTGACTTTCACCGAATTCCTCACAACTTTTTAATTTTTGCAACTTTTGCAAGCATACACGAGTTGTTTAGTGTGCAACAAGCATATGTACCCAGGTTGTCTAGCATGCAACAAGCGTATGTACGTAGGATGTAGTGGTGCAGGGAGCGCACTTGCTCTAAAAATGGTCTTTTAAGTAGAGCTTCTCAACAATGATTTGGAAAATTTTGCGGGTAAGAGGGCCAATGCCATGTATCCATGAGTAGGGTATTTTTGGGCTATAACATTAACCCTAATATCCAAAGTGATTTATGGTTGAGATTACTTCTCACCTAACTTGAGATCAATAGATATTATTTAATTCGCTAATGCTAATTAAATCATTTCCTTAAATAAAATCTCAACTCACTAATAAAAGCACTTTACTTTAATAATTCATTTAATTAAAGTAAAGTCTCACAGATAGAAGGATTTGGAAGACTTCCACATGTCTAAAACATTATACCTATGTGGAAGTACAGGTTCGATGCTACAAACATAAACAACTATTATATTTTATCACCTTAGAGGGTTTCCCTTGGATACATCCAAGCTCAATTTCCTTTCCTTATGAGGAAAATCTCACGAAAAGATCTTGAAAATTAAGGGTCATTGTTCCCAATGATTGTAACCAATAGACCCCTAATACAACATCAACACCACCCATTTGGATATAAATCATGGGACTATCCAAAAAATACTCCCACATATTGAGCTTAATACTATGGCACCTCATAGAACAATTTATGGCACCTCCTTCCACAATCATTACATGAAACTTTGGTGCTGGATATATAAAGAAATTGAGATATTTTGCTAATTTTGAATTGATTAAGTTATGAGTATTACTAGAATTAATCAACGGTGTTACATGTTAGTTTTTTATGTATCCTTATATCTTGAGGGTTTTTGGAGTACTGGTGTCGATGAATGCATGACAAGATATCGTTGGAGTAGTATCTTATAGATATAGATCTTGTGATGGTTCCAATTCTTGATCTTCTTCCTCTTCAAAGTATATGTAGAATAATTTTTTTTCACTGCATTTAGGCCAATTTCTGTACTTGATGTCACAATTGAAACATAGTCCTTTTTCTCTTCTTTCATCGATTTGTTGAGGGGTCAACCTTGTTTATTGATCAAGGTTAGGAGAGGTAACATGGTTCTCTCTATAATTGTTAGAGACCACCTTTATAGTAGCACTATATTTTTTTTCCACTTTCCTTACCATACTAAAATTTTTCTCTAGGGATTTAGGTTTGAAGAGACTCACCTCATGTCGAATGTTCTCCTTTAGAGTTCCCATAAAGAGATATAAAAAATTATCCTTGTTAATGTACTTTAACCTAAGAATGATATTTTGGAATTGTTGAATATGCTCTATAATTGGACCTTTTTGTCGAATATTTATCAATTGACTAAAGAGTGTATTAGTCTTAATATACCCATAATGTGGTATCAGTTCATCCATAAAAATGGAGCAATATATAACAAAATTATTTTTTCTTTCACAAAACCATTAATACCAAAAAAACTAATCATTTTATAAATACAAGGATGAAATATGTACCTTTTTTAAGCTTGTGTCTTGGTGTAGATCAAAGTATTGCTCCATCTAGAATATCCATGTTACAGTATCTTAACCATCAACAGTCCTCATATCCTTCTTAGGAATGAAGTAGTTCCTTGGTGCTGACTTTAAGCCTTGATTATGTGGATCTTGAAGTAATGAATAATCATGATTATTGAACTCAATCTTTATTTCCTCTACATTTTCATTATTTTCTCTCATTTTGATATCTCTTATTGAGAGTCTATCATCTAGATCATGCAAGATCATGGAAGACATGGAATTTTTCAATCCTAACATATTATTTTCCATATGCTATTGATTTTCATCCATCTTCTTTTCCATATTTTTCCTATTTTCTTCCATCCTGGTTTCCATTTACTTTTTAAGGTATTCCTAAGAATGTAATAAATCAACTAGTTTCAATAGACAAACACTCATTTCATCAACTTGGTTCCTTAATTGGGTTAGTCTATTTTCTAAGTCTTCACTTTCTTTGGATGCCATGTTTGAGTTTTTATGAGTAATAGTATTATTTCTTGTAACACCATTTTCCATGTGAAAAAATAATAATTCTCCTCTTTTTCCTCTTTATCATAAATTTTGAATCATCAAAAAAAGATCTTCAAATCAAAAGTTATGATAATTGTAAGTTGTGAACCTTTCAAAGCTTTAGTTTTGAGTATGTATGGATGGTTGACCTTTGTCCTAATATATCTTTGAAATTTGATCACTTTTGAGTTTAAAATTTTGACTTGTAGTAATATGATATGACTTTTTAAACTCCTAAAAATTTCACCGTCTAAACCTTCACTGATAAAAGGTTATAACACAAATACCAAAAATGACTTGTTTAAGATTAATTTCAAGATCAGTAAAAGGTCCCAACTTCCACAACATATATCTCACAAATTATAATATGTAATTTCTGAAAAAATTTCCATGTGAAATTTGGTATGTCTTCTTGGGATTGTGAAAATTTTAAAGTTTGAAACTTCACAAAAATTCATTTATAAAAAAAATAAAAAGATGACTAATTCCAGGACTACTCATAAACCCCAACTTCCATAAAAGATAAATCTTAAAATGGAATGAACCAAAACTTTAAATTTGGACCAGCCATGCTTTGATATTTTTCTCTCAAACTCTAAAAAATATCACTATTTGAAACTTCTCATAAAAAAGGTTATAGAAAAATTCGCAAAATAACTCCTTTAAAATTGATTTCAGGATGAGTCAAAAACCCTATCTTCCATAGGCTATATCTCCGAAAGTGTAATGAACAATAACTTGAAATTTTTACCAAACTTACTTGGATATCTCCTGAGCATCCTCCAAATTTCATTGTCTAAAATTTCCTAGAAAAAAAAAAAAAGTTTTAGTGAAAATTCCAAGATAACTCGCTTGAAGCAACAAAACCCTAGGATTGATATTCTCATACCAAATGTTATGAACCAATATCTTGAGAATGATAAAAAATTAATGAATAATAGTCCACTTGAAGGGATAAAAGTACTTTTACAATATATTCGATGTACAAGATGATATGTGATGAGATAAGATGATCTTAAGACTAGGTATCCTTGGTGTGTGTGTGTGTGTAGAGACAAAGGATACATTTATAATGAAAGGGTGCAATGAAGGGTTCTAGAATACATATAAATATAACATTATAAATGTAATAATTCAATATATAGGGATTAATAAGGGGTTTTATACATAACATGGGGCCTTTTCTAGGGATTAACATTTCCTCTTTCTGGCTTGAATCAAGTCCAATCAAACTCTCCCTTAGTGTGAACTAGTAATGATATATTTTGGATTGGGGGATATGTTGAAATGGTCCTCCTTTCTCAAGAAAAAATATTTACCATGAAAACAATCGACACTAGAATATAAGAATCTTTTAAAATCCCTGCTTATTATTTTCACATAGGCCTTTATTTCTTTTTGAGATAACAATATTAATGTTTGTTGTTGTTGATATGGATGAGTTGAAATATTCCAACATGTATTCTAATAAGGATAGAAAGTAGAATTAAACCATCATTGATTTGACCCCATACCATGATGAAGCATAAATGGAAACAAAACTTGGAATTATATGGCCAAACTATGCTAACATAAAGTGCTACATGGAACCTGACAGAATCTTCAAGTGGGGAGACCTGCAATAGATGTTTTGTAAAGATACTTACCCAAAAATCCCATTACTCCATGGAGAAACCAATCCATATAAAGGAGTATACCAATCCATCAAGCACTCATATTTCACAAGGTAGCTACACATGTTGTTGTGTTTTCCTATACATAAACCATTTCTTGGCTCATCTGTTGAGACAACATTAATCACAAGGTCAGTTGAGACAATGATGTGAAACAAATTTCTTTCTAGACATATGACTTGGAAATATGATATAATTTTTCTACAAAAAATTTCTCCTTAATGACGATTGGATGCTAGAATTCCCCTTGGCTTGCAAAGATTTCATGAAGAGATAGTGGGTAGCTTAAAAACTATTTAGAGCTAGGAGAACATGAACTTATCCAACTATCCTATTGAGAAATTTATATAAAATCACAGTAGCTCTTCAAAATAGGTTGTATGGTGAAGAGGATGTTATAGAGTTTAGGGAGTGATGGGCACCTTTAATATATCTAGTCACTAAAACAAGCACAATTTTCAACTTAGGAGTAATCCTCACCATTGCCTTGGTTTAGGCCCTCTCTGTATAAAAGCATATTGCTTTTGGAATGAATCCATCCTTCTACATGGCCTCTTACCTATTGGACACAAACTATGTTGGGAACTCCTTCCCAAGGTTAGGTTGGCAATGGAAATCTAGTGATCCATTGGTACACATCTATCATCACAATTTTTGGGAAAATAATTATCGAATTCACTATACTAAAATATGTGAGCAATTTATAGTGCCCCTATATCAACTATTGTTCTGTGCACCAAAAATTGCATATTGAATAAATAAATGTAGGCTATTAGGAGGCTGGGTGATTGGTACGTCATCAAGAGGGGAAGATATATTATATTTTTCATAGCTACAAGATCTCCTCACTTACTTCTAAAATTTATACTTGACAAATTATCCCTCCAGGAAATTCTATATCAAACTCTCATCCATGGAGTTGGAGTGAATTTGGCATGATACAAGAAATCCCCTTGGCCTTATATGTAGGGTCTTACTATTTCAAAGATGTCAAGGAGGTAGTGGATAAAGAATGTACCTTGGAAACCTTCCATTTTGAAGAGGAAAGATTCCAATGACATGACCCATTGGATGTCATCATCCATTATTGCAGAAACTACAAGTACAGGTGTTCATACCAGAATGAGGTGTCGTAGGAAGAAGATATATACATAAGATCCATCCCTTTAAATGAAGTTGTATTTAGAATGTGAAGTGGCTCCAAGCCAAAAAGAGAGAAACAAGAGAAGAATCACTTGAGAAGATAAATATTAGAAAAGGAAGTTATAGGTAAAGTAGTAGCATAGAAGGAAAGAATAGAGAAGGAGGCCGAGGCACCAAGGAATTAGCAAGCAAAAGAAGAGGAGAAAATAAATAAAGAGGCTAAATCACTGAGGCTTCAAAAATAAGTATAAAATAAGAGACAATAAGAAGAGGAGAGGAAGAAAATCATGAAATAAAAAGAAAGGTGGGGGAAGAGAAGTTCAAAAATGAAGAAGAAGAAATATTTGAGAAACAAGAGAAGAACAAGAAAAGTAAAGAGGCACAAAACACAAATGCAATGGATATCATCCCTTCATAAACCTTTCTTATCACTCCAAGGACAATAATGACATGAGGCTACTTCCCACTCGAAAATATTGGATCATATGCCTTCACCCCTTCCAAATACGTTAAAGATGTTAAACTCCACTCATTAATTTTTTACTCTTCCTAGTTTTTCTGCTAGCTACGATAGGTTAGAATAGTTTTCTTTCTGCACATAGAATAATTACATAGTGTGCATTGCGCCCTACATTTTATCATCATCCCCACCCAATTTAATTAATGGCTATTGAGAGAAAATCTAAATGGTTCTCATGTCCCAAATGATGTGAGTTCTAAATGAAACTTCATACTAAGGAGCACCCTTATCTGTTGAAGGGAAATTTACCCACGGAAACACATAAGAAAGATTCATTTTCCTCTACACATGTAACAAAAAAAACAACACCAAAAATTGTCGTCATCAAAACAATATTAAGAAAACACTATGACCACTCAATTAAAAAGAGAAATAAAGATTGTACATTTGTATAGTTCATGAAACAAGTCGATATAATTCCTCGAACAAAAAGTTAGATCTCTCTATAATTATTGTAGATTTTCTGAGGTCCTGTGAGGATGCCACCTAAGGTTTGTCCTTGACCTTAGTATGGCTCTAAGTTTCAACTGAGTGGTTGTCTTCTCTTGTTGTTTTAGGACAACAAACAATCACCAAAATTTCTGCTCAATATTTAATGGTTAAGTGCTCTTTTAAGGTGCCCTTGCAAGTGTTTTGTTTACTCAATGTTAGCACATGCAATATACATTAAAAAAAATAAAACTAACTCTATACATTTAGCCTTAAAATTTTGATCTACACTTCTAAGCATGCAGAAATTTGACACAGGTATTTTTGATCAACATGACCCTGGATAAAACCCCCCTGGGGAAAAATAATTTGGGATATATGCCTATAAATGAGGAGAATAGATGGTGTAATATAGAAATTACAAAATATAGATGAACCTATTACAATAACAACTTCTCTCAAGCTAAAATACGAGTCCAAACCAAGCAAGTGTGCCCCAGCATGGTGCACCCCTAAAAAATGATACCAAATCCAACATAACTGCTCCAGATGCAAGATGCGAGCTTAGAATGGAAAAACCCTCCACAAGAATGAAGATATGATGTGTGGCCTCCCTTTTCAACTGATACCACTTCAATTTTATAGGTGTAAGTACTCCCCAATGATGATGTGCCCTCCTCCTCAAGTGCACCCTCCTCATAACTAGAAGCTCCCTACTAAATAACTGATACTCCAAGATAGATTCCTCTCTCCATGAAAGTGTGTGCCCTAGATAGCCTCTCCCAATGTAGCTGTCCTCATCCTCTTTCCCTTATCCAAGCTCCTTTGGTGAACATATAAGTGAATGAGCTCTCATTTTCCCCTTGCACCCTCCTTTAGGAAGCATAAGGAAACCTAAAAGATGGATGGATGAGATCATCTCATCTCATCCCTAATCAATGGTTGAGATCATCTCACATATATGTGAACTCAAAACCCACTTCACTTAAGTTTCCACAGTTTCCTTAGATTTCACTTTATGTCTATTAATTCACCCACTTTGTGAATTAATTGTCACTTTAGGATAAAATGACCAAATTTCACTTTTGACTTAAATCTCCTAAGTCAAAGTGAAAGTCTCCCCCTTTGTGCTTAGAGACTCATAAGCACATGGGGACCACTTTCTAAGGTACCCAAATCCAAACACTCCCTCTTACCGAGGAAAGTGCTCGTCACCACCAATCTCATCCCTATAGAGGACATGGTTGCCTCTTGGCATATACTTGGTGAGTATGGCTGTAACCTGATCAATGAAAGTGGAATCTATCATAGATCTACTCAATCTGCATGATCTATAAATGGAATTGACTCCCCATCTATCTAAGATCACCTAGATCTCAGCATCACACCAAATATCTCGAACTTGGTCTTTCACCAAGGATTTCCACCTACTCATGGAATCTCACCAAGAGTCACTCTCTTGGCATGTCACCAAGAGTATCCCCCTCTTGGTATCTCACCAAGATTCATCAACTTGGCTTCTCACCAAGTAAATTCCACGTGAAATGGATCCAAAAATAGATCTTCCTATCTCAAAATCTAAGTGATGCTCAAGCCTCCATGGCTCCCTAATGCTCCTCCTCATCAACCTTTGATTCTATGAAGCTATAGCACCAATTCTATGTCTTCGCAATTGCTCTAAAACTGAAGCTATACTAGTGGACTAGTCACCCACTCTGAATATGTCTAGGGACATTGAGTCTAATCTCCCTTTGAGTCACTTATGTGATTCAGTCGGTCCTCATAAACTTTGTCTCCCCATATAATTCTAGATGTTGTTGTTAGCACCTAAACATGTAAGAAGGGGTATTTTTTGTAAAAGGCACCCCCCACTGGTGAAAAGAGGACAAGCAGTAGAGTAAAAACCCACTTATCCTAAGTTGGGGTGCAACTGTGCATTTGCATAAGCGGAGAGAAAATTTGAGCGACCAGAATCCATGTGCCCAGATCTATGGTCAGGATTGGTTTTCAGACC
>CBVK0100670242.1:0-16243 GCA_900067695.1 Picea abies
AAAGTGGCATTGGTATCAATAATGTTATCTCAAGGTTCTTATTTAAAACACACACCAAAGATTTATAAATATGAGATATTGGATTATCAAGGTTGACACAAAGAATTTTTGGGGTTTTGAACACAACATTTGACATCGATAATATTACAAGTTGTATACATAACTTTCAACAAGGATATCAATGTCAACATGATTGAACAATATTGACCACTAAATGTAGAACATCAACTACATTCAAATACATGATAATGAGATATTGATATCGAGTTCTTAATTTGGGAATGCACATATCCAATTGTCTAGGTCAAATAGATAATATTACAAGTTGTATACATAACTTTCAACAAGGATATCAATTTCAACATGATTGAACAATATTGACCACCAAATGTAGAACATCAATTGCATTCAAATATATGATAAATATATATTGATATCGAGTTCTTAATTTGGGATTGCACATATCCAATTGTCTAGGTCAAATAACTCTATGAGCACAACACAATGCGAGAAAGGTGTAACATACTATATTCAAGTACATATAATATCTATATAACAATTCCCATAAGAAGGACATACCAATTAACAAAATTAGAGAATATGGGAAAATAATATATACAAACTATACATTGCAATTCAAACAACAAGAACATCAAAATCAACATGAGTATACCAGAATTTGCGGCAGTGTTACATACAAAACACATAACGATTACAATGGTAATAGTCAAAATATCTTGTGCGTGGTGTTTCTTTAAAACACCAACCCAAAATAGTATGAGAGTTGTAAGTGCATTTACTTGTTCCAACATAAATGCCCTATTAGATCAAATGTTATTCAAGCTAATTCAAATGGCAACATAAATGCCCTATTAGATCAAATGTTATTCAAGCTAATTCAAATGGCTATGTCAAAATGTAAGCGAATTTTGATATTGTAATAGTGAAACCATCAAAAGAATACACCACCAAAAAGAAGGTGCCTTGTGAATATACAAATGTGGAACCGACAATCCTGGAAGGTTAAGAAAATTGGATGCAACATTGTATATACACATTAGACAATGAAGCAAAACAAGAAAGTAAATGGAAAGTATCTTGGGGTTTTTGAAATGGAATGTGTGTGTGTGGAGAGAGAATCCAAAACAACATTTTTTTCAAGGGATAGAGAAAATATTTTACAATCATGAATTCAGAATAAATAGAAAATCAAAATTTTATAGTCATGATTAATGCACAATGGAGAGAACAAAGTTTTTACAATAAGGAATGGAAAATTTCCGAGACCCATAATCCCCAATGTCTCTGTCATACTCCTCTATATCTTTGAGGCTTAACAATTATGCAATCTAGTTTATTATCACCAATGCTAAAAAAATCAATTACCAATCCTATTAATCATTTAGAATTAATAAAATTGACTTAAACACTAGTAGAAAAGTTTGCAGACCATGGATTGAATTCTCATATTCACCATAGTCTGCTTGTTTATGTATTCCCAAGCCACTGTGAGAATATCGATGCTTAATAATCCCTAAGCTTGCCAACTCAAAATAAAATTAAGGGTCCCTGTTATGGCATTAAACATTTCTTCTTTATTATGGCATTCAACAACATTAGGAGGATGCTTAGCAATCTACTGATAGTGGTTGCAAGTGTGGAACTAGGAGGGGAAGATGTAATATATATGTTGCTTATAAACAAAATTGAGAGGGAGGAAACGAAATGAATGCTATTTCCTATCCTTGCACCAGTGGTCTAGTGGTAGAATAGTACCCTGCCACGGTACAGACCCGGGTTCGATTCCCGGCTGGTGCATCAAAATTGTATCTCTTACCTTTTCGATTTCGCCCTTAGTAACGAACCAGACTATCCTTCAAAAAGGCTGAGCGTCCACGTCGTTGTAGTATAGTGGTGAGTATTCCCAAATAATGGTAATTATTGCAGTTTCTTCTTACAATTTAATATTTCGTGTATATCGATGCAATTTGAACAATTTTACATAGCCCCAGACCTCTAAATATGAAATGCATCCAGAGATTGGGAACACGTTGTGTTCCTTGCTAAGATACAAGGTGGTGTCTACACCATTATAAAGAAAGAGGGTTCTATCCTGATTCATTCAGTCACAACCAAAACCAATTGCATTTCCTCAGTTTTGATGTCTCACACCTAGACAATCATAATTTTCTAGGTTTTGTTTTTTTTTTGGTGATTGAGATATTTGCTTGAAATTTGATGAGAAATTTACTATATCAGTAGATTTGAGTGATTACTTTTGTATGATTAGAATATCTCAGTGGTTTTTCAGCGTTCTGAATTCATTTTTGTATTCAAAAATGGATTTTAAACAATAAAAAATAATGATTTTGTGAAGATTTATGTTGCCTAATTTTGATTAAAAAGACCAAAACTTAAAACATTTAAACAATAAAAAATAGTGATTTCATGAAGATTTATGTAATCTTATTCTAGCAAAAAAAAACCAAAATATAAAACATTTAGGCAATGCTAAAACATCACATATTACCTTCAGAAGTGGCAGACTTCCATAAGTCTTCTAAAGCCTTTGTAAAAAGAACATGTTTGATCTTATATTACATTTGCATACCTTGATGGGCTGCAAGGTGTGTGGAGTAACCAGAAAGACTTAACTTGGAAAGTAGACACATTCCCATTTCATACCATAGTATGGTAGAATTTTTAGTGCATTGTTACTATATAGATACAAATAAGATATAACAATTATTTCTTTTAATCATTTAAGTTAAACTTAATTGACAATGCAATATTCTTATTTATTACTTTATTAAGAATAACTTTGCCAAATTTAATACCCCTTTTGCCTTTAAAAAAGAAAAAGTCTTACATGTTTCATATTTCACCCTATAAGATGAGAAAAATTACAAACATATAACTTATGAATTGATAAATAATGTTATTGAGATTACATTCTCAAATGAGATTTTAGAATATTTACACCCAGACTTTAGTGATATATAAAAAGCAAAAAACAATATAGCAACAGGTACACAACAATTCCATTACTATATTATGCAAATTTTTAAGGTACACAACAATTCCATTGCTATATTATGCAATCTTTTCAATGATTATTATTAATCTATTGTATATAAAGAGTGATATCAACTTAGAAATGGTGAATGAAAAAAATAAATTAATAATTATAAAAAATGCCATTAAGCATTAATCCATTTTTATGATTCAAAGGCATAGATGTGATTATGATTATAACAGATGCGGGAGTAACCTTGCTTTAGTATATAATAATATGTGTATCCAGTACAAATCCCGAGATTGATCACAAAATAAGTTAGTAGCACTTAACATATGATGTAAAAGATATAAGAAATAGGTTTTACCATAGAATTCAAATTAGATGTATATCACTTAAATGATGATTAATATTAATAAGAAAAATGGTTATTTCAAATGAATTGTTGAATGTTGAATAAATGAACTATGAATTAGGGATAATGTATAATAATGTATCACTCAAAGGATGAAAGATGAATTATTGAAAGAATGTATTTGCTTAATGGATATGCAAAATTGATAAGGGATCAAATGTGTTGATTGATATTGTTACATGATTATGTAAAATTGAATAATTATATTATTAATTACTATTTGATTAATGAAATATGATGTTTTAACAATGACAATAAGTACTTTATGGAAGCCCATACCTATGAGGGAATGTTTACTGAGACTTATAATTATGGGTCAAGGACAGAATAATACTTCCATCAAACTTATACCAACTAAATTAGACTTGTATGTATTACTTGGAGCCAAAGAGCCATGTAGATACAAAGCCTTATCAATGTTGAAAGTCGAGTAAAGCCTCAAAAAAGTGTTGCGACTTTCAATGCTTGTTGTAATCACCCATGTGATGAGTTATCATGCCATCTCATGAGGCCTATAAATACTAGTTTCATTTGAGGGACCCATGCAATGTTAAGCAGGATCATTCAAGCAATGGGAGGGGGATAATTGGGGGCTATGAATGATGGGATATTTTATAAATCATTCAACCACTAGAGGGGGGTAATTGAGGGTTTCAAATGATATCAGTTGAAAACCAAGAGGGGGATAACTAGGGGAAACATATGATGGAATATTAGATTATTCGTATGAGCACCAAGAGGGGATAATTGGGTTATAGACGATGAGACATTTAATGGAGATCAATTGACATTCTTATTTAAATTTCTTGACTCTTGACTTAGTATGTTTTGATAGTGTTGTAGTTTCATAGTCATTCTCCATTACATAGGTATAGTCTAGATTAATATAGTTTACTTGTTATTGATTTTTGGTTTGGGTAATTCTGTGATTGATATTTTTGAAACACATCTCCATATAATCTAGTTCATATATATATATATATATATCCGAAGCCCTTTACATATTAGGCCACGATGTTAATGAGAGTAGCATGGATGAGGACATCAAACTAGTTGACTATTTTGAAGATCCCATTGAAGGATGGACATATTGTCTTGTGATGGGACAAAACCCTTAGTATTTAACATATTGTTTTAGGATTTCATAGGAAATTGACAGATCTTTATAATTTTCTTCAATAATTATATCCCATTGAAGTTGGATAAAGTTGTTTTAGATGATATATTGTTCCTATTTTCTTCTTGCATTATTTCAGTATAAATTTGGATAAATTTTTGTATGCGATTCAAAGTTTTCGATCTTCCTTTAGTCCAAATGAGAACTTTTGGTCTCAACTTTTATAATCTATTGAAATCAAATTTCATGTCCCCCTTTTATTTAACTTATGACAAATGGTTTTTTTTATTTTTATCTCACAATGCATTTATTATGATTGGATTAAATCATGGTGCACGAAGGTGGTTATTAGATGGATGTCAAGACATGGAGATTAGTTGATAATCTTACCTTGATGGGATGACATTAAAGTTAAATAAAATTATGATAATGTACAAAAAAATCCTAATTTCTAATATTATTTACTAATCAAAATGTTGATTATAAAACATTAAAGTTAATTAAAATTAATATCTAATACCATTTAATAAATATTGAGGCAAAACTAAGTTAAATAAATTGAGGATAACAAATAAAGTTTATAATCTCTTGTACCTCACACTAATCAAAATGTTGACCAATAACATTACACTTAAATTAAAAAACATTTAGACAAAAGAGGTGGGCTTGAGAGATCAACACTAGAGTATTGGTTTTTGGTCCTAAACGTATTGGGATTGGGATCGCATTATGATTAGTGTCAACACTAGAGCATTATGACTAGAGTAGTGGGATTGCATTATGTATGGATTTGAATTTTGAGAGTTTTGGTATCAGGGCTTGAACTATTAAGATGGATTCATAAATCCAAGAGTTGTAGTATTATTATGTTCTTAAATAATATTATATTTAATTATACTTAATTATGTCTTTCGAGTTGATGTCATTTTCACTACGATTCAATCTCTTCATCCAATATCCATGTGAAGGGTGGTGGGTGTTGTTACCTTGAAATCTCTTACTATTTTTATTGAACACTATTAAACTTGGTTTTTTCCTTGGAGTTAACATCATTTGAGCTGAAAGTGATTCTTGTGGACTAGAGTTTTTCCCTATCTTATAGTGCCTCTCTTAATAAGCTTTAAACTAGATTTACTTTTGTTCCTTGTAAATCTTTATTGTTTTTTTTTATTTCTTATAATAGAGCATTGACACAAGATAGAATTATGTGTTTGAAGATCTAGTGTTCATATTCAAATGGCTATTTTTATATGGACATTTTGAAGAGAATTTGTGTTGATTGATGTTTGAGTTTTTTTTAGATAGTTATATAGAATATTATACTTTCATGGTTAATTTACATGCATAGTTTTTGGTTTTCCTTCCTTGAAAATTGTGTTGGGTAGTTGTTAGGTTATGGTGTTAGTTAGACCTTATCATTCCTATCATGTTTGCATGGATAGATGCCATAATTATCCTATCAGTGAAGTTGCATGGGGAGTAGGTGAAAACCCTAGGATTGTTTCTTTCATGTGATTCATTTCATTCATAGTATTCATAGTTAGATCCAATTTGAAAAGAAATAACATATGATAGCATTGTTGTTTTCATGATATTATGGTTTTGATTTGGTCTTGATTACTTGGAAATATTGCTATTTTTTTTTTTCAAAATTTCGAAACACATTTTCTGAAATGTTGTCTGTCTAGAAATATTTTGCATTTGCATGTTTCTTTCCTAACAATTTATTTAATGGTGTGCAAGTTTAGAGTATGGGGTTAGCCACATGCATCATTCATTTTGTTGATGGATGGATATATATCATCAATTTGTGTGGATTCCAAGGAAAAAACCCAATTAGTGAATGTTTGTGAGTCCAAGTTGTAGGCTATGATTATGGTGTGGATGTTACGTTCTCAAGATCACCATGTGATTATAATCATTATCTGTTTAATTTATGTAAAATCATGTATGAAAAATGAAATTTATTAAATATAATACCTACCAAAAGATTTCTATAGATGCAAAAATCGACTAAGATACCACAAGAGGGGAAGAGGAAGAAATCCAAGGGATAATGTTATAATAATGGTGCTCGTGCACTTTGTAGAAGCATTTCCCTTTATAATTTGAAAATATGTAGCAAGTGTTGTTGACCACTATTAGTCACATAAATTATAATAACATGTATAATTGTATTAGAACTTCAAAAATACCAAGAGAAATCATCATTAAAGATGTCAACTATCACATGCATAATGACATTAAGCATTTATCATAAAAATTGATATTCCAACAACTTTCATTTGGAGAAATATCTATAACCAATATTTATAGTTGTTGAAGTATCATGTTAACTCTCCTCCCAACCAAGAGTAAGGATGAAGAGGTTAGCTATTAATATGATTGTTCACGAGATTTTGAGAATTTTAAGTTGTTTTTCAATCCTAATATAAAAAAGGTTGACAAAGAATATAGTTGTAAGAGTAGCACTCCATGGTGCTAATGTAATTTAAACACAACCATCAATATCAATTAATGAAAGGTAAAACCTTCAAATCCATATGCATATCCAAAGAGAAACAACATATAAAAATGCAATTAAACTTATTGTTTTCCTTGTGTGATTTATAGTTTGTGGGACTCCCATATTTACAGGCTTTGGGACTCTCTAGAAAAAAACATGTATGGTATCAATTCCAAGGATCCATGCAAGTTTTATAGCTTTCTCCATCAAATGATTAAAATACGAAACATTTCAACAAAATAAAAACCATAACCTGATGCTTTTGCAAATATTGTACTCATCTATAATTAATTACATGACTATTTGAAGAAATCTTTATCTCATTAATCTAAAGTAAAAAAAAAATGTACATTTTCATGCTACAAACAATAATCTACACACATTAGTGGGTGCCTTTAATTTCATAACACCTTTGCTATCAACTTTTGTAGTAGTTAGATTATTTTCCTGATAAGGTAGATGATATCAATCACACCTTGATATTTAAAGGGTGTAGCGATTTTCTTAGCTATGACGGTCGTCTCAGAGCCTTTCCTTTTCTCAAGGATTCTGATCCATGTTTTGAATATGGAAGGATAGATTGAGGTTCATCTTGTAAATATTCTTCTAATTTTTACAAGAGTACCAAATTCTAAACCTTTCTTCCACACCTGCACTTGGAGGAAAAAATTTCCATATCTTATGCATCTCCATGAAGTTATTCACCATATTCTTGTGATAATCCCTAAATGAATGACAATGGACTTTCCTATGAAAATAGGACAAAAAGAGGAGCAAGAATATGCTTACATTTGTACTTGAAATGCTGGAAATACAAACTTATAATTAGAGGGAGTACATATCTTCTCTCACATAGTTCAGAGAGTTTGATACCGGTTTGTTGATTGTTTTCATCAACCATACTCTAAAATGAAATGCAGTTTTAAGTAAGTTATAATTATAATTTACTCCAAACTAAGATGTAGACCTGTAAAGATGAGGTCCATATGCAAAGATGTAGACCTACAAATATAACAAAAAACTCAGAAAAAATGTGCTCTACATACAATATTCAAACAACGTAATAAGTTGAATAGCTAAAACACAACATACTGACTAATTAACAAGAAAAGAGATAAAATAGTATATTAAAGATTAGTTTTTGATGTTTTTCATTGGAAATCTCTTGACATATACAATCACAATTAAACCATCACTTTTTCACAAGTTAGCTCAATAATTTTTTACTAGGCCCTACTGGCTAGAGACCTTTACCCCAAGAACCACACAACTAATACTCGAACAAAGATCTAACAAATGAAAAATTTCATTAAAGATGGAAAAATAGTTGTTGATTGTTATTAATCCACCCCAAGAACCAAGAGAAACAATGTGTTGCATTGAAAACACTGAAAATAGAAGTGTTAAAGGAAAATATAACAATTTCAAAAACTAGACTTGCTAAGTTCAGGCTAACCAATGGGATTTGTACAATTTTCTAGAAGGAAACAATAGTCCAACACATGTAACCTTGAAATTATGAAACCAATTGGTAGAAACTCGTAAGGGAATAGGTTTCTTCAAAATATGCAACCTTACCCCAAAATAGAACAATTGCAAGGCCTTTCCATCCAAATTGAACACCAAAAAGTATCTACCTTCTACAATTACCTAGAATATAAATAGTCAACATCATTACATTAGGTTAACAACATCTAATATAGTAATAAAAATAAAATTGAGAGCAAATCTATGACAACCAATATTACAAAGACATGAAAACACCTCATCTGTCAAACCTTGGACATTAACAACTAGAGAGTTTTCAATTAGCCCAACATGTTTTGAAGGAGGGATATCAATGAGAGAAGCTTATGCATCTGTAATATAACAATGCAATTTTGGTTAGATTCCATCATAGTATCAAAATAAATCACATTGTGTGTATCCAAACTTTGGTTACATCAAATATACTTGGCATAGTAGGAGAATTAGACTAATGTTGCATCTGTCTACATCCTTGGGTTGAAGCCACAACTTTGGAATTTTGCATATCTATAAACATACAAACACTACAAGTCAAAAATGAGGACGACTACACAAAAAATCCTAAGTAAATTAATCTTCTCGCTCAATCTAAGTTATCGGGGACAATAGGGGATGCATTACTTGAGTGATGATGTCCTCATTTGTTGACATAAGCAAACTAGAATGGTTCATATTTAGAGGATATGGACATTTAAATCGATTTTTAAACCTCTATTTCATTTTCTTCTTCTCCTTTTATTTGTAGGGATGATGAAACTCTTCTTTCGTTTGAGAGATGACTCAAAAACACGTATCCCAAATATGAAGTTAAAATCGAAGATTTGTCAATTATTGGCCTCATTGAACATCCTTTTATTTATGTCGAGTGTTGGTTAAGTAGATGAAGGACTATTTTGGAGCACATATAAGTATCCTAACAATTCCTCCCTAGCCAATCGAAGTGCCTCATCATCTTGATCGACACTTCCAATGGACACATTAGTTGTGTCAATATTTTCATCAATCATCGGTGTCTCCATAATTATCTCAGGAGGATCATTGACTGCATCAGGTGCTACAACATCAAATATATCAGGCTCTACATTTTGATTCAATAATGGCTATGAATCCTTTGACATGAAGTACAACCACTTCACCTTTATGGCATGCTTACATGTGTTTCCATGGATAGACCATGGACATTCACACACTATAAAATTCCTATGATACTGGGTCATAAAGTATTTTTTGTCATGATCGATTTGACTCTTCATCAGATCCACATGGAATATGCTTTCATGGAGACAAAAATCATCATCTAGAATTATTCTATCTTTCTCCATTGATGATTTAAACTTCTCCTTCATGTGGTTATTCAAATATATTTATCCTTCAAAATGTCTTTGAATCGCTAATATGGTTCTACATTTTTCAAGAGCATATATAACAACCAATCCATTCTACGGGCACATTTATTTCTTCAATAAGATAGAAATTTGAACTTCAATAAGTTATGGTATGCCTCCACGGAATTATTTGTCTCTTGATTTGCATGAGGGAAATCACGACAACCTTTAACCCACATCCCTAATTGAAAGAACTAAGTTAGTGCAAAGATAATATTTATGGGAAACAAAAAACAAAAGCAAGAAACTAGAGTATGTGAACTTAAAAAACTTATTACCCGCAACCCAAGTGGTGTGAAAATAATCCAAGAACTCATACATTGTAAAATCAGTGAAAAAAATATCGACATGCTCGACCAATGATTCAACATCGGGGAAAGACTTCATGATATAATTTAACCTATATAGAATTGCATTTGATTGCTTCAAAGTAGAGACCAACCTATAGATATTTTTTCCATGCCCTCCATATGTGCCAAATACACAATATCACTCGACATTGTTTGTTCCTTCTATAGGATTCAATGCATTTATGTGGTATATTCTTACATAATAAATACAAATCACAAAATAATCAAATGAAAGTTACTTCAAAGCATCGATTTCCACCAATGCATCATCGAGGTTGAATTGATAACACATGTTCATCAACGACTCCAACCATGTAACAATATTAGATGATGTGTTTTAGGATATCATAATCCATGCGACTAGTACCCCGCTTTGCTAGCCATCAAAGGTCAACAATGTGTAATTGGTACTTTGATATTCAATAAAACTCAAAGTCAAAGTTTAATCTATCAATCATAGTGAAGCACAACCCAAACAACCATTTTTAAATGAATAATTCAAATTCACCTTACTCTATATTTAATGATATTGAAAGTTGAATCCATTCCTATTAAACTATTGTGAGATAGTTTGACCATTGTCTCCAACATCCATTTTTCAATTCCAATTATAAAAGGAACATTTGGACCATTAAGATTCTTAAAAAAGAAAAAAAGAAAAAACATATGGGTGCTTATGATACCAGAGGCTAAAATTCATTTCATCTTTCTTGTGAAGTTGATATTTTCCCTTCATCAAGGTTGTTTCTGATACTAGAGGTTAAAACTCATTTCAAATTTCTTATGAAATTGATATTTTCCCTTCATCAAGCAATTATCAATATTTGCAACATCTTTCTTAGTTAAGAAACAATCTCTACCACAATCTCTCACATCCATTTCAAGATGTCGTTGAATGTGATTGTTATACACAACATCGATTGACACTTCCATAAAGAAACAATGTTCATCAAAAGAGACGATTTTTCTTGAAAGCTTATCTTTATGCAAGGACCTAACCTTGCTAGACATGTCATGTCGACCATGACAAGACCACACTTCCTCATCTTCATGCTCATATGTGTTGTATTTCAATAATTTTATCTCAAGGTTCTTATTTAAAACATTCACAATAAAGTGGCATTGGTATCCATTCTTCTTCATAAATGAGCTCTTGTGTTTATTTGGATCATCTTCTGGGCCATATGAATGAGTAACTACACTTCAAATTACACCACCTCAGCACAAAATGATATATACCCACTCATGAATAATTATTTGTGATCATTTGTATGCTAAGTCAAAAGATGAATGCATCAACTAAAACAAAAAAAATATTTAGAAATGCAAGAGCCATGTGACTGTGAAATACTTACAAATCATATTGCATGTGAGAGTTATCCCTTTTTGTTGTTGTTTTTTTAACTGAGTGACAAAGTACAAGGAGTGTCAAGATTGGTTTCCTCCCCTCTAATAAAATCATGAACTCTACATGAAGGGATTTGTGCAACATGATCAAATAAAGGATTGTCTAGCATATATACTTTACTCTAGGTTAAATATTTGCCAAAAAAAGTTGAGTTGTCTTTTAGGTCTCGGGCCTTAAGGCCCATTATAATCTTCCATTTTTTTTGCCTCTCCATTTTGTATGAATAGTTAAAAACAATGTGGCCTCTCATTAATAAAACTATACAATGACATATCAAATAATTTTAACACAAGAGAGGTGTCTGCAAAAATAATGAATGGAAAAATAAAAAAACACCATCAAAGTTCAATTCCTTTTCCACATGTTTTGGAACTATAGTTCTTATGACATTCATTCTCGTTTGAATCTCTAAATTGTAACAATTTGCATTTAGTCACATGGACTAAGATGTGTTTACGTAATTACATGCTAGATGTCTAA
The DNA here is from genome assembly GCA_900067695.1 of Picea abies. Lineage (NCBI taxonomy): Eukaryota > Viridiplantae > Streptophyta > Pinopsida > Pinales > Pinaceae > Picea > Picea abies. Next base: position 12,205 of record CBVK0100670242.1, read on the forward strand.
TATGGCATTCATTATTGTTGATATTTAGATTAAAACCTTCCATCTTATATATCAAAGGACATTCTACTCGATTCATGTTGTTATATCACTTTTTGTACAAACCCCTACTCATGTTATTTTGGTCATAATATCTTGTGGGCCAAATGATGGAATTCATCTCTTTCCATGTTTACCATTACAAATCTTTTCAAAATATGATAGGATATCATTCATCATAGTGGGAAAAATTATAATCTATCCATCATAATAAGGATATCAAAATCAAGAGGAGAATACAAAACTAAACCACAAAAACAAAAACACCAAAGATATATAAATATGAGATATTGGATTAGCAAGGTTAACATAAAGAATTTTTGGGGAAATTTATAATCTATCCATCATAATAAGGACATCGAAATCAAGAGGAGAATACAAAATTAAACCACAAAAAGAAAAACACCAAAGATATATAAATATGAGATATTGGACTATCAAGGTTGACAAAAAGAATTTTTGGGGTTTTGAACACAACATTTGGCATCGATAATATTACAAGTTGTATACATAACTTTCAATAAGGATATAAATGTCAACATGATTGAACAATATTGACCACTAAATGTAGAACATCAACTACATTCAAATACATGATAAAGAGATATTGATATCGGGTTATTAATTTGGGAATGCACATATCCATCTGTCTAGGTCAAATTGATAATATTACAAGTTGTATACACAACTTTCAACAAGGATATCAATTTCAACACGATTGAACAATGTTGACCGCCAAATGCAGAACATCAACTGCATTCAAATACATGATAAATATATATTGATATCGAGTTCTTAATTTGGGATTGCACATATCCAATTGTCTAGGTCAAATAGCTCTATGAACACAACACAATTCTAGAAAGGTGAAACATACTATATTCAAGTACATATAATATCTATATAGCAATTCCCATAAAAAGGACATACCAATTAACAAAATTAGAGAATATGGGAAAATAATATATACAAACTATACATAGAAATTCAAACAACAGGAACATCAAAATCAACATGAGTATACCAGACTTTGCAACAGTGTTACATACAAAGGACATAACAATTACAATGATAATAGTCAAAATATCTTGTGCACAATGTTTCTTTAAAACACCAACCCGAAATAATATGAGAGTTGTAAGTGCATTTACTTGTTCCAACATAAATGCCCTATTAGATCAAATGTTATTCAAGCTAATTCAAATGGCTAAGTCAAAATGTAATCGAATTTTGATATTGTAATAGTGAAACCATCAAAAGAATACAACACCAGAAATAAGGTTCCTTGTGAATATACAAATGTGGAACCGACAATCCTAGAAGGTTAAAAAAATTGGATGCAACATTGCATATACACTTTAGACAATGAAGCAAAACAAGAAAGTAAATGGAAAGTATCTTGGGGTTTTTGAGATGGAATGTGTGTGTGTGTGTGTGGAGAGAGAGAGAGAGAGAGAGAGAGAGAGAGAGAGAGAGAGAGAGAATCCAAAACAACATTTCTCAATGAATAGAGAAAATATTTTACAATCAAGAATCCATAACAAATAGAGAATCAAAATTTAATAGTCACGATGAATGCACGATGGAGAGAGAACAAAGTTTTTACAATAAGGGATGGAAAATTTCTGAGACCCATGATCCCCAATGTCTTTGTCATACTCCTCTATATATTTGAGGCCTAACAATTATGCAATCTAGTTTAATATCACCAATGCTAAGAAAATCAATTACCAATTCTATTAATCATTTAGAATGAATAAAGTTGGCTTCTACACTAGTAGAAAAGTTTGCAGGCCATGGATTGAATTCTCATATTCACCGTGGTCTTCTTGTTTATGCATTCCCAAGCCACTGTGAGAATATAGGTGCTAATAATCCCTAAGCTTGCCAACTCAAAATAAAGTTAAGGGTCCCTATTTTAACTTTATAAATCCTTGTAAATATTAATTCTTCATCATGTTTCATTTGGTAGTTTACTTTGTAAAGAATAAATTGTATCCTCATTTTCAATTGACAGTTTTTTCTGTTTAGAATATTGTTAAATGTAGTCAAATATCAACCATTGGCTACAAAATATATTTCAATGATGATTCTGGAACTTTAAGATCTTTGAGCACCTTTGAACTTCATGATTTATGTTTTTGTTCTTGGCCACATATTTATTATTGATTGGAAATTTGGCTTGGATTTCACAAGATATTATCACAGATCTTATGTGGTTGCAAACTAGAAAGCTTAAATTATTGATATTGCCTAGTCCTCACCTCATTCGAGGGTAGAATTTTACATTGTCACTTCAAGTGGGAGAAACTTGGAGAGGCTTAAGGGTTACATTGAGTGTGAGAAGTTGGATCGTGATTATCATGGAAACAATGCTTTGAAACGAGAGGCAAATGATGATATTGCACATATTGCACATATAGGCATAGAAGTTTAAAATTCCAAATGACAAGATCAAGAAATAGTTGACTTAGAATATGCAATCAAAGCTTGGAAGTCACGCATGTAAGGTGATGGACTCCATATGCATATCCACTAAAAACTAGGCAGTCTCAACCATCAAAATAATCATTTCCTTAACAAATTGTGAACACAACTTTCAAGTATTAGATAAGCTTGAAAGGCAGGCAGATATTAAATATCCATCAAATGTCAAATGCACCCTAACCAAATAGTCCCAAAAGTTGTAAATATACAATCTCATGCTTGTTCTTTGTTTCAACTTTCCTTCCAAATAAGGTAAAACAAATAAGTGATAGACAAGGTTCAAAACTCAAGCAAGACTTCACCAAAGCTTCCTATGATCAACTAAGTGATGGTGAAATTCCTTTCCTACTATTGGAGTACCTTGTTTGATTGTTATAGGCTTGAACTATTTTGATTTTGTAGAATAGTTGCCATTGTATTTTACAAATAATCCGAAGTTCAATGCATAAAACCATTTCTAGTCCTTAAAGAATCAACTTATCGAGTAGATGTTTCTATCTTCTTTGTTGCCATCTTGTTATATTACAAAGGAAATCCTTGAAAAACTTAATTTCTAGCCCTCTATGCCCCCAACTTTCAAAATTTTCTATGATAGTGAAAAATCTAGACAAAACCATAAAAATAACAAATAAATCAAATGAAGGAAAAAAATTCAACCATGCCCATGATACCAAGAAACTTGAGACAATTCTTACAAAAAACATTCCATTAACTACAACCACTATGTTAATCTTGAGATTAATGTAGATTATTATTATATGAATATTTCAGTCTCTTAAGCAAACATTTATTATATAATTACTTTCCATGGTACTTATACTTCCTTCCATTTGGGTGGCATCATGCCCCCATTTCTCTTGGTAGGTTAGCTTCTCTATTATATCATTTTTTTTATATAAAAAACATTTATATGATAAAGATTTTTATTTATGAGAGGTAAAGGTGCATCCAAAAAATTTACATGAATTTCAACTTCAAACCAAAAGCATAGCCTATATAGTTTACCCTCCTCGTAAATAGATTGTTTTTCTAGTCATAACAAAAGACTTAACCAAAATAGGTCCCACAATGTTCACCCTTTCCATCATAATTACATAGCATAAACCGAAATTTAAAACATAGAACCGACCTTAAATAGAAATCCAAAACCATCAAGAGATGTATTTTAAAAATCTAAAACCAAGGAGAGCTGGCATAAAATTATGGTGGGAAAGGGATCTTCAAAGGAAAGATATCTAAGGCTATGGATGTTCATGAAATTCTCGTAAAGCCACATTAAGAGCTCAGAAAGACCCACATAAACATCATTGGTAAAAGGTTGTTTAGGGATTGAATTTATCACATGAAACAGTAAGAAAAAATTCCCTTTCTTTCCTCCTCCCTCAATACCCTTATAGATGTAATAAGGTTTTTTACTTGACTTGAAAAGAAATCCCTTGGAAGATCTAGCATCATACCTAGTCTTGAAGCTTAGCCTCATAGTTTGATCAAGGAAACAAGCAAGCCACTCACTTAC
>CBVK0100670243.1:0-16242 GCA_900067695.1 Picea abies
TTTTAGTTGATCTTGCAACTGGGTTATCCTGCGGTTACTCTGCTCCAACCTTGCTCTCATATTGCTAACAGTGAATAGATTTGTTTTTGCCAACGCTCCCATGGAGCCCACCACCTTTGTAGCGAAATCTCCCTCTTCCAAGTTTTTCCCATCCACCAGCACCCTGTGTTTCTTTACCATACCACCTTTTCTCGTATACATCTCATGTTTTAATACAACCTTCCTCTTTTTACTGAAGAAGTAATCAGAGGGAGGAATTTCTTCTCTGGAGATAGGGTCAAGGTCGCTAGCATATATGGCTCCTACTTCAGGGCAACCAAAAGTAGATTGTAAAGGGGTCAAGGAAGTGATGGGATTACCCAACTCTGTGGATTTGTTTTCCCCTGTTGTCTTGTGAGTATCAATATGAATAGTAGATGACAAAGGGGGGGTAGATTGACAGGACTCGAGAGGTGCTTCAGACCCTTTTTCTACTTCTGCTCCTAGATTATCGATCTGTGGGACTTCTTTGTTTTGTGAATATCCTTCAACCTCCTGTGGGTTTTCCTCGGTGTCTACTTTATTCTGTGCTTTATGTCCGAAGCCTGGGGGAATGTTTTCTTGTTCTGGAGGGGATGTTGTTTTTTCGCCCTGCAATACCTTGGGAAAACTGCTTTGTTTGAGTCTCTGGAAGGTTAGAAGACTGGTTTGCAAGTTGGATGATAATGTTTGTACCCTTCCTAAAACCTCTTTGTAGGTTTTGACCCCTTTGAAAATTTCATCGCGAGGGGATTCCTCATGTTCAAATGCTTTCATGCCACATTGAGCCATGTGGCTACCAACTGTTTGATAAGGGTCATGTTTCCTATGTTCGAGATTCACCAACTTGACCTCCTCAAGAGCTACAACTTCAACTTTGGAATGACCTAGATTGAGTAGTGAAAACCTTCCAATTCTTATGGGAAAGACTGAACAAAATTTGTTTTGAGTTGCCTTCATCTCTATCCCAATACTGCCTGTAATTATCTAATGAGCTACCTCCCTGCATACCAGTCTGTCAGGGAGGAATTTTGGATGTGCAAGAGGAGGGATAGAACATCTGAAAACCCTGATATAGGAGAAATTATCCTCAATAAACCAATTGGCAACCTCCTTGAGGTTTCCTATGACTGACTCCGAAATATGAGGGGGTGCATAGCCATACAGCATCTAATGCACTGGTATCACCACGAAATGAAAAATTTCATAAAAATAATCCTTAACATTTTCTTCCCACAACTTGGAATGATATCCATGAATCAGTTCAATGCAGGTTGGGTTTCAACTCCAATTCATCAAAGGGAAATGATTCATGAAACATATAGCGTCCATGATGTATGATGACATGTAAAAAGCTACTGGTCTGCCACTAGATCTCACGGTTTGATACTCCATAACCTCATTAGCTAGGTTATCTGATATAATTTTGTTCCAATTGAAGCTATAGCCTTCGACTGCTTCATGTAACAGGGGCACCCATTTTACAGGGAAATGGGTAAGGATTTTCTTCCCGGAACGTCTACATAACATCATCACCACATAGACCATGTACTCGTTCAAGGAGGTTGTGGCATAAACATTATGGGTATCGGCCCTAAATTTTGGTGGGTGTCTCCACCAGTCTTTGATTATGTCGTGGTATGTTTGGTCTGCCTCTGTGCATTCTTTTCTTTTAAATTAACTTATGAAATCTTTGTTATAAATATGTTTATAATTGGGAGACAGTTTGTATGTTACTTGTATATGTTCCGGTTTGAAAGAGCCGATGAAAATCCCTTGGCTGTCCAGAATGCTTTTAGTTTGCACGTCTGTCCTCTCCAAAGCCCAACTGATCATGTCATTGTATGTCATGAGTCGTGGGTGTGTGGCTACTTTGTGAAGTTCGGACTCTGCTATGTCCCGTAGTTTGTTTTCAGAATCATAGGGAAAATTCTTGATTTCGTAGTCCAAGGTTTCAAAAATTTGCCTCCATGATTTGATGGAATCAATGCCATGCAGTGTAGTATCAGACACGACATCTCCTTCTGGGCTTGAACTTTTAGTTGCTTCTTCACTTTTCTTGGGTGCCTTTCTAGTGCCATAATGTTCGTGTTTAGAATGAATTTTTGTCACAGAGAGAAATGTGTCAGTTTGCTGAATGCAATTCACTTCTGAGTCTAAACAATAAGAATGAAAATTCAAAGAAACCAAACCTTTATTAACCTTTAAATCTTCTTACGACCGATGTACTGAGACATGCAATAAAAATTTAATGTTTTAATGAGGGATATATGTCCAGAGATATACAATTAAGTTAAAAATATCACTATTCGTCCGTTACAGATATTACTGTATATCGACGATTTCAAACTGGAGTTTCGAAAGGAATGCTTTCACCAAATCCCGAAATGCGAAACGCGAAAAGTCGTTTTAGTCTTTATTAATCCCATTTTAAACTAACTTAAATTCGTTTTAAATTTTGTTAAAAAATTCACGATTTCGCATTTTGGATTTTTGAGGATCCTGTACCCATGAGGTATGTCATAAGAAAACCTCAAATCGTGAAATCATGATGGGATTAGTTTAGACATTGATTACTTTTATTAACTCTTTAATCAATTAAGATTAATAATTAACTTCTTCTTTTCGGAAAATTGGTGGCTGGGAGTTCAAGGGCTGACGCTTTGACAACACTTTGATACAAGGAAACCCGAATCGTGAAATATTAATGAATTTTTGATCGTGTTTAAGAGTTTAATTAATCACGATTAAAGGATACTTTGTGAAATGTGCGTCAGGACTTATAGCACCTACTTTTTCTTTTTTTATTATTTTTTAATATAAAGCCTTTTCAGGATTTCGACACCGGGAGTCTAGAGTGGTTAGTTATGAAAACATGCTTTGTGAAAGGCTGAATCCCGAAACCTAAAAAATCGAAAGGTGGCTCCATGACTAGGAAAAAACCAAAGCTTTGGGTTTAAAGGGATACAAAATTAAACTTCGTATCAACATTAGGCTCCATCTAGGGATCTCGTTTCCTTGTGGGACAAGAAGAACATGTAGACCAAGTGCCTTCATTGGGTAAATGGGGTCGATAATTCAAATTTTTGAAACAGACCAGGAGGGAAATCAAGACAAGACTTTAGGATCTCTGCATTTGATTTTGAAAATTCTTCAAAAATAAAACATCTAATTTTCTTGAGTAAGGTTCTCAATAGATTCATTTTCTGCAACTGACCTCAGATTTGTATAAGATAATCAAAACCAAATTAACCATTCTACCAGGTTTCATCTAATTCCATTTTCATCAAGGTAAAGTAAATTTAAAGGTGTCAAATTAGGGGATCTGAGAAACCTATAATGTGAATCCAGCTAAAAGAAGAAAATTTACCAGAGTGTCTTGAAATTCATGTATAATAGCCTTATCAAATATAAATATATTGCTTCACTGTCAGCGAGCCTGTTCAGTACTCCGGTGAAGTTATCCAACTTCCCATATTGAATTTCCTTTCACAACTTCATTTTTTTTAAGCATTTAAATGATGAGATGAGGGAAATCAATATAATGAATTTCCTTTCTTCATCTCTTTGGACTAGATGGGGGAAATCAATATAATGAATTTACTTTCACCATCTATATATGTATATTTTCTTTTAATATGAAGTGGGGGAAATCAATAAGTATGTAATATACTCGGGAAGGTATCTTCTTGAATTCTTTTAGAACAAAGGTCTGTCAGCTCACTTGAATAACTTTGGACTAATCTTCTCTCTTGCCTTCAAACATCATTGGCTTTGGGGAAATTCTTGAGGGAAACTTCTTGACATATTTTTAAAAGAATTTCCTTGAGTAAAACCAATCAATTTATTCCTATTAGGAAGGCTAATAAGGTTAGGATTAACCTAGACATACTTCTGGTTCAACTAAAGTTAAAGAACTATAAACTCAACCTATTCTCGTTTTTGAAGGTTTGTTTGAGAATTTTTAGAACCAAAGTGAGACCTTTCTTTTCTCAAAGAACTTATGAAAAACATTCAGGGTGAGGCGAGAAGTGGGCTTTACCATGCTTAGGGGGAAAGTAAAGAGCTTCAGAAATACTACTGCACACATGACTGTTCTTAATATTTTCTTAGTTAGACTTTAAAACTTTTCCTTAAGTCCCCCTTTCTTTTTTCTTTTTTATTTATTTATTTATTATTTTGAAAATTTCAGTGATAGCATCAACATCGACTGAACTAATAATTTATCCATTTGTATCTCTCAAGGTAATTTAGCTTGAATTTTCAGAGTGTAATCTCATACCTTGTTAACTCCTAGTTTGTTGGCCAAAAGGCTATTAATTTATTACCTTTTTCATTGGAAGACAATTAATATACTTATCTATGTCTGTCGCCTTTTTAGCATCTCTAGTCTCTTAGTTGGTCAACAACTTTTCTGCGAAATAAATCAGCATGCTAATTGTTAGGAAATCTCATGAATAAATAAAAAATTATTTTATTTATTTTATTTTTGGAAAAACTTACCGAAGGAAGTGAAACTATATAGTAACCATGAAAACAAACTGGTATGTACAATGAGAGTTTAGAAAAACATTACTGCATGAAGTGTTTAAGCTGTCGCCCATTTACAGGGGCGTTGAGAATGTTTCCATCAATATTTTCTAATAAAAAAACATTTTTTCCCTCAGAAGCTGAAATCTTATATGGGTCGGACCAGATTGGATCAAAATTGCCATGTTTACCAATGTCTTCTCTCATGGCTTCCCATTTCAGGACCAGATCACCAGGGAGGAAATCTCTATCTTTAGCTTTTCGATCAAATAAGGCCTTCATGTTATCCTGATATCTATGTAACCTTTCATTCACTTCGGCCCGATTTTGCTGAACTTCAACCAGCTGGTTTATCCTCTTGGTAACATCGTTGGGTTCTTCATTTGAATCTTGCCAAAGTTTCATCATAGGTAGAGAAAGATTTATTGGTAAAATGATGTCACTACCACATACCATCTGAAAAGGGGAAATCCCAATTGATATTTTGGTACTTATCCTGTTAGCCCATAGAGCATCTTTTAAATGGATATGCCATTCTTTCTTATTTTTAATCAAAACCTTCTTTATCACAGTAATCAGACTTTTATTAGACGATTCAGCTAGACCATTACCCTACGTATAGTAAGTTGTTGAGTGTCCTAATATGATTTTGTATTTTTGGCATAAGATTACCATGGCCATTGACTTAAATGCTTGGGCATTATCAATGACTATCTTTCGGGGATAGCCAAAACTAGATAAAATATTATCTTCTAGGAAATTGATTACTACTGAGTCAGTTGCATCTCTTGTGGGAATGGCTTCCACCAATTTAGTGAAATAGGTTGTAGTAGTTAGAATCCACTTGTGTTGTATGCTGGAATGTGGGTGAATTTCTCCAATGAATTCAAGACCCCATTGTTGAAATGGAGCTTCGGTTTTAACCGGAACTAAAGGTAAAGCTGGGACTTTCTGTTTGCCTGTAAACAACTGACATGGAGTACAAGTTTATACTTTAGTATTCACACTGATGAATAATCTAGGCCAATAATACATGGATCTTAAGATTTTCTAAGCCGATGTCCGCCAAGCATGATTCCTGCCACACACTCCCTCATGGAATTCATCTATAACCCTTTCTGTTTCGGTCTCGACTATGTAGCTCAGTAGGAAACCCAAGGGGTCTTTCCAATACAATTTACCATCTATGATACAATATTTTACAGGGTGTAACTTCAATGTCCTCGTTTTAGATGGGGTTAACTCACTAGTACATCGAAGGGTCAATAAGTAAGAAATGATATCGCGGTACCAGACTGAAGTAGAGAACTTGTCTTGAATCTCAGTTGTGGGTGTAGTGACGTCAAGATCATCTATTACTAAAAATCCCTCATTTTCTTGTAGTTGATTTATTCCAAGTACTTTCAAATTTGATTTGGCTAGCAATTTGGCCAAACCTTGACCATTGATAATTTTAGTCGATTTGACTTCTAGGTCGAACTCCTGGGTTTTAGCCAGCCACCTAACTCTTATTCCGTCGTTGTCTGGCTGCACCAATATATATTTAACATAACTTGACGAAACATAGGCAATGATCTTCGAGTGCAATATGTATGTTTTGAAAGCCTTAAGAGATTTTACCATTGCATAAGCTTATTTTTCCAAAATGTCATATTTCAGCTCAGTGTCCCTGAGACTTCTGCTAAAAAATGCAATAGGCTGCTCAAAACCTTCATCATTTTTCTGTAACAATACAACTGCAATTGTATGTTAAGAGGCAAAAAAAAAATTAAAAAACTTTTTGTGTAATCCGGGCTTGCCAAGATTGGAGCTTCGCTTATTACTTTCTTGATTCGTTGAAATGACGCTTTGGCTTCATTTTTCCATTTCACCTCATTGTTCTTTTTAAGCATATCTGTAATCAATTTAACAATTTCGACAAAGTTAGGGATGAATCTTCTCAAGAAGTTTATTTTTCCTAAAAAAGACTAAATTTCTTTTACATTTCTAGGAATATTTATGGTATCTATCGCCTCAACCCTTTTGGGATCGATTTTGATTCCATCTCTTGACATGATATGACCCAAGATTTTACCTTCTTGCATTGTGAAATGGGATTTCTTGGGATTAAGTGACAAACTAAATTTGCGACATTTCTCAAATGTTTGTTTGAGGTGTGTTAGATGTTCTGCATCAAATTTAGAGAAAACAATCAGGTCATCTAGATAGATAACAATGAAATTATCTCTTTTGCCCATGAAAGCGATATTTGTGGCTCGTTGGAAAGTTTCCCCTGCATTCATTAAACCAAAAGGCATTTTGTCATACATAAAAGTACCCCAAGGGCTAGTGAACACAGTTTTTTCTTTTTCATCTTGGTGTACAACAATCTGATTGTAACCTGAAAAACCATCAATCATGGACATTCTATTAGCTCCAACTACTTTTTCTAAAACATGATCCATATTAGGTAATGGATAATTGTCTTTAAGTGATGATTGATTCAGGTTTCTAAAATCTACACATAGTCTGATCTCACCATTTTTATTTCTCATTGGGACTAAATTGGCTACCCACTCAGAGTATCTCAGTGGGACAATGATTTTAGTGTCTAGGAGTTTTTTTACTTCTTTTTCTATTACTAGTAGTAGGATGGGGCTAATCTTCCTGATTTTTTGCTTAAAAGGTTTGACACCTGGCTTCAAAGGAATTTTATATTCCATAATGGTAGTGTCATAAGTTCTCAATTCGTCATAAAACCAAGAAAAAATGTCCTTATATTGTCTAAGTAACTCCGCATACTTTATTTTGATTTCGGGAGACAGATATTTGGATAATTTCACCAACTTAGGAACTTCTTTGATCCTATATCATAATCCTCGACCTCCTCTAGCTGAGGCTGTAAGGTAGTCTTCAAAGGGATGTCATCATGACTAAATAACCTTTCTAAGGGGATCAGACCCTTAGGTATCTGATTATTTTTTAAAACAAGCATTTGGTGGTTAGCGATTTTATGTTGAAACTTTTGGGGTTCTTCACCTTCCTACATGATCCAAATAGGATCATTCTAGTTTTCTTGGTTGGCATGTGTTTCAACAAAGTCATATACTGTCTCTAAAAATTTTCCGAGTTGTTCATCGTCCTCAAAAACCTGCCAATGTTGTATGTTATTCAGAATGGAAGGCCTATGTCTCATTAATATATGGTATTTTAATTTGAAAGAAGTGGGAGGTATGTTTGGCCTGGTATTTCCGATTTACCTGTTTCGTGATTAGCTCTGCATCACCAAAGACTTCCAAGTTTTTAATTTTCATTCTTCTGGCATCTTCCAATCCTAATACTAGGGCTTCATACTCACATACATTGTTAGTGTGGTAGGTATTCCACTGTAATATATAAGAGAAAGGGATAACGAATTTGTCATCAGGGGCCACAAAAAACACCCTAGCTCCAACCCCAAAATAAGATGAGGCACCATCAAAAAACATCTTCCAAACACCAGTGCTATATACATCATGTTTTACTTTTACTTTTTCTTTTTATTTTCTGTACAACTTTCTTCTATACATATATTGATATCATCATCGATAGATAAATACAATTTCCTAAATCTTGGTCAACAATATAAATAGGGTAGTTGTTTTGGTTATGTGGATCACTTACCGTGAATGCTAACCTGGTTTCTTTGTACAAATGCATGAACTATCCTCCAAAGATCGGGATCATGGCATACGTCATGTCAAGTTGGAGGGATCCACCAATTTTAGCACCCCAAGACCTGGATAAGAGCATATCGTACTTTGGGGGTATATCAGCGATGACCACATCCATTAAAACACCTTTCGCAGGTATCTATGCAATATTTACGACTAAATCCTTTATCATGCCTATACAATTAACCTTTCTTAAATCGAAAGAATATAAATCTCAATAAGGTCTGGTAATTTCAAGACCAAGTCTCTCCATAATATCTTTAGGAATTACATTGTGAGAGGCTCCAGAATCTAACATGCAATTATGGAGTAAGTGATCGTGCAGAGTCAGAGTGATATAGAAAGGGGTGACGGTGTATGTGGCACCGTCAAAATGTGGGCCAAAAATTATGTTAGGCTTGTCATCTTCTATATTTATAACATCGGCCTAACTTTTGTTTTCTGAAAAACTGATTAATTTGGTGATTTGTTTCCTGTAAATTGGATTTTTTTCCAGTTCGACAAGAGGTATAGGGATTTTGATTTTACTTATTTCATTTTCCAAATTAAAACTTCCTATTGTTTTGTCGATCTCTATGGTTTGGGTTTCTAACCCCTTCTTTTCAGTTTTCCTTTGTTGTGAGGTTTTAGTTTCAATTACAGGGACCTCCATTTTCTTCCCATTCGTGGCTGATGTTTCTGCTAACTTTGTCTTGGTAGGCTGTGTGTCAACGGTTCTACTTTTTATAGTTTATTTCTTGATGTTTTTTGAAACTGACTCGTCTGTTTCACCCCTCGACAAAATCTTTTTCACTGGGGGAGTTGCGAGGCTCTTGTTTCTAGGCCTTAGATTGTATTTTTGGTGGAGTTCGGCCATTATATTGTCTGCAATTTCCGGATAGGTTGAATATTCAATAATACCACTATTTTTGTTATTTTTGGATCTATCTTTCGTGGTTGCAGATTTTTCATAATCTTGCCTAGTTAAAAAAGGTTGTAGGGAGTCATCGCCAAGATTATTAATGCCTTCTTCTAATTCCTCAAAATTTTCCACGTCTTCTCCTCCTATAAAGTTTTCTCTTTTAAAAGGGGCTTGAATTTTTTTATCTTCATTCTTAATCTATCTTGGTGGATTTTGAGGGTTAGGATTCCTTTTGAAATCCTTTCTAAGAAAGTGCTCATTCTTCTCTTGATATAGCTCTATTCTTGAGATATTATTTGAGATCTCTTTGATTATTCTTGCCATGTCATCTATTTTCTCTTCCGAAGATCTTCCTGATCCATATGGTCCCCCTTGATCTCTATATCTTCTGGTTTCTTTGTTTCCAGTTTCAAATTTGGTTTTCAACTTTCCTGATGCCATCATGTTTGAATCAATCTCTAAGGCATCATCTTCCATCTTGATGAGGTCTACCGATCTCCTCTCCCTCAATAACAGGGTGAAATCAGGGTCGAAATCCCCAATGAAGGTTACTTTCGCTGCAGGTTGGGAGGGTTTGACCTCGGCTAGGATCTTATTATACAATTTATTGAATCTCTAAGTGAACTCGAGGAATGATTCAGAGTGTTTCTTTCTTAGAGCACCAAATTCAGTTAGATAATAGAGATGGTCTTTCCTTTCCCTCCACTGTCTAATAAAAGCATTTTCAAGTTCCTCATAAGATGGTATAGATTCTATTGCTAGTCCTCGAAACCAGGTTCTTACCTGTCCTTCAAAAGTTTGAACCAAGAGTCTCGAATAGACATATTCATGTTCGATTCCAAGGATATCAACAAATTGGTCAAAGAAATTGATGTGTTCAGCTATATTCAAATCACCCTCTCCTATGAATTTCAAAAGATTCTTCATGTAGGGGGACTAGGAGGACCAAAGGGGCATATCTAGCAGCCACCTTTGTAAGGATTCTAGGGGGTGGTACTTGGTTGCCAGCCCCACCTCCAACAACACCTCCTCTGGCCACAACCATTGATGATTTAGAGGTTGTTTCTTGGAAATTATGAGGAAGGGTTTCAGGAAATTAGTTATCGAGAGACAGGAAACTTGAGGAAGGGGAACTAGGGAAAAGTGGACTAATTTCTTTGGACTCACAGGGTGAATATAAAGGAGAATCAACAAGAGTTGTGTCGAGAAAAACAGGATGATCATAGGAGTTTTGAGAGATAGGAAAATGAACTTCACGAAGTGAAGAAGTGTTAATCGGAGTGGGAAGTGATGCAGACATTTTACCTCTATTGGTGAAAGAAACGGTTGGGAAAATCTCAGTTTTAAAATCAGGCGACACCAAACCAGGCTCAAAGGTTGTAATCTTATTGGTAGGTAATCCCCCGTAATACCATGGGGTATTCGATCCTTCAAAAAAAATTCTAGTGTTCGACCCTGTAATTTTATGTTGATAAAACCTATTTTTCGATGATATAATCTGTTTAAGATATCTTCTTGATTTTAATTTTTTTTTTGGATCTGGAACAGGCAAAGTTTGTTTGTCATCAGGGTTTTTTCTGGTATTCTTTCAGTTAAAAGCCAGTTTATTTATCGTGGAGTCACCAAGTGAAAGATAAGGGTAGCCTTATAAGGTTTTCAATCTTTGTTCACTATCAAAGATAGAAAGTGTCAATTTTGTTCTTTCCAGGGAAATGCTTCATTTCTTCTTCCTCGGCAATGGCGCCAAAAAGATGTTGTTCCTAAGTTTGTACTTTAAGGCTCTAAAGTACACTGTCAAGGTATCCAAAAAGATAAAGAGGGATAAGGATAAAAAGGTAGGTTATATGAAAAGGGCTATTGTTGATTCCTTAACTGTCTCTGTCTAGCTTCTTAGTTTTCCTGGATGCTAATGTCTCTTTCAATTACTGCCCATGAATGCTATAACTCAACCCGGTTGTTTGTTGTCTGTAAGATGGTGTTAAATAAATTCAAATCAATGCTCATTTGTTCTGATAGTACAGGTTCGATATTAGGTTGTCTTGTAACTGGGACAGTCATGAGGAATAAAGATTGAAAGAATAAATTTGTGTATTTTCTTTTAAGGGTTCGCTATTTTTTCTTCAAAACATGTAAGAAGAACTCCAAAAACCTTGAATTAATAGCATGACAAAACTAAAGGTCGTTTCTGGTATTTGAGTTAAATTTTGAAAAGGAGATATGCATGAAACGAAGAGAAAACATAAAGTTGTCAAACAGGGTGAGGCATCGATTAAAGAGGAATCTCACTTTGTTGACAGGAGAAGAAAATAACCAAGAAAAACTCTTCATGAAGCATATGATATTGAAATCTAAAACATTTGCAAGTCTTGTATCTGCTAATAGCCGATACAGAGGAAAGGATGCAAACGATTAAATTGCAAGAATAATTAATTACCACAGTAGAAGTTGTACTAAATTGCAGTTAGGCATTCATCAAAGAGATATATAAAAAATATGAAGCAACGGAGAAACACATAACTCAAACTTGACCAGATATGGAATCTTCAATTTGTATTCGTATTAATTCAAAAGTATCTTCAAAATCTTATTTACAATGCGCCCAGAAAAAAAGCCCAAGATCAGTATCCTGAAATTATATTTATTTATACTAGATCCCTGATGATTGTTGGTTGGTGATCTTGTAACTCCTAGGGGCAAACAGTTAAAAGAATTTCAAACCCCAACCGTTTTCATGATTATCATTTGTTTTCCTATCATCTCGATAATATAATTTTTCAAAATGATACTTCATTGTTTTACTGAAGTATCTCCTTCTTTTGACATGATACATTCAATACATTTTTCAAGAAGATGTACGAAATTTCTGGGAGTCTCTGGAAGATCCTTTGCTTCAAATAAATAGAATTTTCTCTGATTTTTTGGAAGCCGATCTTCAATCCCCTTACCAGTAAACTTAATTGATTGCAATTTTAAGTTTGGCTTCATTAGCCACCTATCTATTAGGATAACATCTATTTCCTTTAACTATGAAATTTCCATTTGAAATTTGTTCAAACCCTCTTTGAAATTTAATTGGTGTCTTACAATGTTTATCTATCCTAATTGCCCATTGCAATTGTATCTTCCAATACCTAATGATTCCTTGTCCAATAAATCAAATATTCTTTCACAATCATCTTTGATTTCTTTGACTATTTTCTTATATTCTGCTATGTTGTTTTCCCATACCTTGAGCATGATATCGCCTCTAATATGCTCTGTGACAGAAAGCTTTAGAGTTTTCGATACTTCTTTGTTTTCAAAACATACAATTGCCTTTTGGAAAGTGTCCCTTGCTACTTTAACTTCTTTCTCTTTAAAAATAATATTATCAAAAACATTGCTTGTTTCTTGAAAATAATTCTGAATAATCTCTACTTGGGAGATTACTTTCTATTTCTTAGCTTCTACCTTCACATGTATTTCCAGTGATTGGTCCTGAAAAAATGTCAGGTCTATAACCTGGCCTTTTATTGAATTCAATTTAGCCTATAGTTGTCTTACCAATTCTTCTTGCCGAATAACCTGTATTTGGCTAGTCTGCATCTTCTCGTTCATCTCGTCTAGACTTGACTTAAGCGATTGAATTTCTTTCTTGTCAGCAGCTTTGGCCATCTCTAGACCTTTATTTATTTCTTCTTTGATATTTTTATTTCTTCTTTGATATTTTTCTCGGTATCTTTTAGTTGATCTTGCAACTTGGTTATCATGTGGTTACTTTGTTCCAACCTTTCTCTCATATTCCTAACAATGAATATATTTTTTGTTGCCAGCGCTCCCATGGAGCCTGCCACCTTTGTAGCAAAATCTCCCTCTTCCAAGTTTTACCTATCCACCAACACCCTGTGTTTCTTTACCATACCACCTTCTCTGATATACATCTCCTATTTTAATACAACCTTCCTCTTTTTACTGAAGAAGTAATCAGAGGGAGGAATTTCTTCTTTGGAGATAGGTTCGAGGTCGCTAGCATATATGACTCCTACTTGAGGGAAATAAAAAGTAGATTGTAAAGGGGTCAAGGAAGTGATGGGATTACCCAACTCTATGGATTTTGTTTCCCCTGTTGTCTTGGGAGTATCAATACCTTGGGAAAACCGCTTCGTCTGTGTCTCTGGAAGGTTAGATGACTGGTTTGCAAGTCAGATGATAATGTCTATACCCTCTCTAACACCTCTTCGTAGGTTTTGACCCCTTTTAAAATGTCATCGCTAGGGGATTCCTCATGTTCAAACACTTTCATGCCATAGTGAGCCATGTGGCTACTCACTGTTTGATAAGGGTCGTGTTTCCTGTGTTCAAGATTCACCAACTTGACCTCCTCAAGAGCTGCAGCTTCAACTTTGGAATGACCCAGATTGAGTAGCGAAAACATTCCAATCTGTATGGGAAAGATTGGCCAAACTTTCTTTTGAGTTGTCTTTACCTCTATCCCAATACCTCCTATTATTATCTGATGAGCTACCTCCTTACATACCAGTCTGTCAGGGAGGAATTTCATAAGTGAATGAGAAGGGATAGAACATCCGAAAACCTTGATATAGGAGAAATTCTCCTCAATAAACTAATCGAAAACTGTTATCGGACTAATTGGTAGGTGCAGACACTAACAGATCTCCCTAGATCCACCTGGATCTAGAACAAAACAAGATAGGAAATGACTCTTTCCCTAAGTTATGACCATTGAATTAACTAGTAAGGAGGAACAAGTGACATACCTTTGTATCGCTTCCTAGGGTCTCTGTTGCTCCCGCTCCACTCCGGTGCTCTCGTGAGGTCAAGACCAAGACAACACAAGCCAACCAAAGTGAAGATCGCAAAACGTATTCAATATTAAACTTATGTGTATGATCAAGGAGTTACACAATAAAGTAAGAATGACTTTATGGGAAAAAGACATGTTGTTGTATCATATTAATAGAAAGTAGAAGATACAACCTGATCGTCTTGATGTCGCAAGCTTCCTTTCGGTGACTCTTGGTTCCAACACACACACTTTCTCTATCCTTGTATGAAGAAGATCCAATTCCTCTTGATAGACCTACTAGAGTCTCCAAGCTTCTAATCAAGCTGGGTTCTTCACACAATTCCTTCACCAATTCTTCAATTAATCTTGCTTAACCTTTTCCATGAGAATTCTATCAATATATAGGAGAGAATGAGATGGTTACATGGATGAGAATGATCCCACCAAATCAGGGAAACCAGTACAATGATAAACATTCGAATGCCAACCCATTTTCTAGAAGATTCCCTTATAGAACCATCGAGACTTCATCTTTTTTCCAAGCTTGAAAACAAGTTCACACCCTAAGTATAGAGAACAGTGCGAGAAGTTCGCACCCTAGCTTAAGGTGGCCTGCAAGAATAGGTCATTCTCGCACCCTAGGCTATAAGCAGCCTGTGAACTCACTTTGAAAATATGTTTTCTGGAAGGGGATGAATGCCACTTTTCTCAGGAGAAAGTTCTTGTTAGGAGCTTAAGTACACCATCTTCAATACACCATCAAGATGACCAAAATCATGTGTAACATAATGCCCCCCAAAGTATGAGGCCGGAATTAGTGACAGTCGAAATACTTTGTAAACTGCGTGTGTGTGTCAGAAACCAAGAGCGCACCTAATCAGAAACCTGCAAACAACCAAGCATCTGCAGAATATCATACTAGTTATGAGGTAGGCATTCCCATACTCAGATCACAGACTGATGACATCATAAACATAGGCCATGGCCACCAATCATACACCATGGATCCATACCGTCAAAATATCGCATAGCCACCAAGGATACACTGTGGATCTATGCAAGAAGAATCAAATTAAGATGACATAGCCACGAGACATACAAAGTGGATCTATGTGTCAACAAATTATACATATTCCATCACAACCTGGACCAAAGAGATAAGATCCAGGGTCTTCAATCCCGTCACCCAAAAGTACAAATCTAACCATGTGATTACATGTGTTGAAGTCGAACATGGTAGAAACCACTTGATTTCCATTCATTGATGAAACCATTAACAAGTGTGAGGGAAATAACCATTAATGTCAATGACTCCCAAGGTACACTAGTACAATCCACCGAATGTGAATAAATGAGTTAAGGTTGAACATCTGATGGAATCTCCCGATCAGGGGTCAATGATGAAAACCCACTGTCAAAAGTGAGGAAACCTACCATTGAGGCATGAAAGTTCCAAGGTACCAAAGAATTTATAAGTCTTGTTTCCGGATAATGAGCTGGAGTCGACAGAACAAAACTCGTCACAGGAGGGCCTTGATGTATCCCCCATCAATGACACAAAATGAGTAACAGATTTTGAAGGTGAAACAGAGTATGATGTAGGTTGGACTGGACATAGGGAAGGCCAACACAGAGAGAATGGACAAATGCAGATGGCCAACTCAATAAAGGTTTCAAATGAACTTCTCTTGAACATATGAATGACACGACCAATGATTTGGTAGCATTGACTCAGAAACGACTCAGGATATGACCTTGTAGAAAATCGAATGAGAGACAAATGGATTTCCCACACTGGCTTCAAATAATGAATATGGGGGTGTCATGTTCAAGAGCGACACTTACTGTCAATAATACGAATATGAAAACACATCCCTTTCCCAAATTTCCCCCCACCATTTTTGGCGAGTACCTCTTTATTTTTACGCAAGCTTGAGGAGGATAACATATTATTGTTGATGTAAGATCATCCTTCAGATGAGTCCTTCGGAGTATGTTTAAAGAACCCTAGGAAGGAGTGGTTCGGTCCCATTACGGGTCTTTCGATGTTTGTTTAACGAGTCCAAAGATAGAAAACTCGAAGGTTTTTCATGATTATAGAGTTTAGAAAAACACTTAAAAGAGAACTTTCTCAGTTCCTTTTTCATAAAATAGTCTGATGAGACCGAAAAAGAGATAAATGATCACCCAACAGACGCTTTCTTCAAATACTTTAAGGAGCGTGAAAAGAGCAAGGTCGCTCGACAATCTTTTCATGTTTAGAGAGTTTGAAAAGAGCTTAAAGAGGACTCCAGGGGGGTTCCTTTTTTGTATAA
>CBVK0100670244.1:0-16242 GCA_900067695.1 Picea abies
TTGCCAAAATTGCCAGAAAACAGTTTTGAGCCAGTCGGAAAAGGTGGGTGTCCACCGATATCCACCTCGATCACGCTCATTCTTCAATTTTCCCCGAGTCTTCATGAAATGCAGTGGCTTATGATCGGTGTGCATGATTGTCTCCTTCCCAAGAATGTAATGCCTCCATTGGTGGCAGTATTGCACAATGGAGTACATTTATTTTTTGTAAGTAGGTTAGTTATGGACGACATATGGTAGTCTCTCATTATGATAGGCTATGGGTTGCCCATGTTGAGTAATAACTGTGCCCACAACATAGTCTGAAGCATTTGTCTCGATATCAAAGGGTTATTGCAGGACAAGTAATGAAAGCACTGGAGCTCAACATAAGCACTGCTTCAAATCATCGAATGCTTATTGTTGTGACAGGCCCAACATGAACTTTTCCTTACCACCACCCATGGTTACTTAGTTGAGGGCCCATGCAATATGGGGAAATCCCAATACGAACATGCGATAAAAATTGGCAAGTCCTAAAAATATCTGAACTCAGTGAGTGTGGATAAGCCTAGTCATTCACGAATGACCTGGATATTATCTATATCCACATGCACCCCGTGATCATCAACAATGTAGCCTAGGTACTGGACCTTATCTATGCCAAAGGATCATTTTTCTGAATTTGCATATAGCTTGTGTTGTCACAGAGTGTGCATAAACTATTGAATATGTTGCAAGTGTTTCACCCAATTCTTGTTGTAGATGAGGATGTCATATAGATACACCACCAAAAAATAATTGGTGAAAGGCCACAAGATATCATCCATCATCCTCATGAAATTTGTTGGGGCATTCACCAAACCAAATGGCATTACCAACCATTCAAAAAGACCTTCTTTGGACTTGAAGGTAGTTTTCCATACATTTGTCTGCTCTATTGGGAACTAATGGTAGATGGACTTCAGATCAATCTTACTAAAGTATTTTTCCCTCTTGAGTTGGTCAAGGAGATTTTCGATTCAGGGAATCGGGTATCAGTTCCTGACTGTGATTTTATTTAGGGCCGGATAATCATTGCATAGTCGCTAGGTCCCATATTTCTTCTGCACAAGCATGATTAGGATTCCACATGGTGATGATATGGGTAGGATGTGCCCCTTTTGGAGCATTTCTTGTATCTAAGGCTTGATCTCCTCTTTTCCTAACATAGAGAGGTGACAAAATTACCCATTGGGTAGTGATGCGTTGGAGGTCAAATCAATTGAATGCTTGACCTGACAGTGTAGAGGTTCCCCAGTGGGTGAGGAGAAGATGTCTTTGTATTATTTCATGACCTTATCCACTTGCTTCTATTGCATGGAGAGTTTGATCATGGAGGCCATGGATGTGGCTGCAACCTTCTGCTCACGTTGAGAGAGAATCATGAATAAGAAAAAATTCCTAGTCTAAAAGATGACCTTCTTGCATTGCTTGGCAAAGATCAATGAAATGGTCATAGGTGGGACTGCCTTGGGTATCCTGTACAATTTTTTGTCCAAAGTGATAATAACACTACGAGGATTAGACTCATATACAACATGAAGTTTCCATAAATAATGTTACCCCAAAAGAACATAAAAAAAATCAAGGGGAGAAACATCACACAATACCTCATATTTGAAGGGATTGATTTCGTAGGACAAGTGACATTGTTGGTTGATGCAGAGATCGCTTCCTTGGCGGAGCCATCCGATGGTGTATGGTTGTGGGTGCAGCGTTGGTGGTAGGGCCAATTGCTTGAATACCTCTACTGAGATGAGGTTATTCTGGATAATTCTAACAACGATGAATTTAAGTGGATTACCCTTCACCCGCATATGTGAATGAAAGAGGTGCTCTCCTTCCTCTGGCTCATCAGGTTCACCAGGATGGATCTTGGTGATAACAACAATGGCATTGGGTTCTTTTTCAATAATTTGTTTCCCCTTTTTGGTTCTAACTCTGAGTCAGAACCCGCATCTAATTCATAGGCTTTCACCTCCTCCACCAATGATTTCTTTGAGTGACAATCAACAGTGTTATGTCAGGGGCTCTTATGGAAGTCGCACCACTTCCTGGTGTCTTTCTTCATCTTTCCATTTTCCTTCTTTGTTTGCATCTTAGACTAGTTTTCTTGAGGCTCTCCATATTTTCTATAACCTTTGTTTTGCGTGTTGGGGATTCCCTTTCCCTGCTTCTGTTGTGAGGGGTTCCCAAACCCAAACTGCTGCATATTTTGTTTAAGCTTCTCCTCGATTTTGACAACATATTGATAGGTCACGCCCAAGGACGAGATGTCCAGAAACTCCATTTTTTTCCGGATGTATCTATGAAAACCATCACATTACTTGAGCACTAGATATCACTTAGAATATTTGATACCCATCTTTGTGCACAATGTATGGAATATATTTTTGAACTATGGCACTGTTTGGTGCCTTTCCTGCCGCAATGTGGTCCATCTTACATACAAGTTGTCATAACTTTCAACAAGGTAGTATTGTTCCTTAATATCATTGCTCAAGGACTTCGAGGTGAGTGTAACTATAAATAAGGAGGGCTCCTCTATTTTTTTTTCTCACAGAAAGCCTCCCACCAATATTTGACATGGGGAGGCAACTTTAAGGAGTGCAAATGTAATATTTTCTCTATTCGAAAAGTTATCGATAGAAAAATACCCTTCTAGCATATTCAACCATTTTTCTAAAACATCTTCATCTATCTGACCTTCAAATATAGGAATATCAAATTTGATTTGTACCTTCAAGGGGTTGGCACCTCCACTTGATCAAGATCTATCATTTATTGGTATTCGTTGAAGGATTTGCACAAAATTGTCCATCATCTCGTTCCTCTGTTGCGTGAGGGATTCCTCGAGAAAAAGTTTTAAAGGATATCATGTCCCGTCATCTTTATTTTCTCCCGCAATGGAAGGTCACTTGGGCATGCGAGATCCCGTGTCCTTAAGAGAAACAAGCTCGATACCCAACTCTTTGTACCCTGACCTCGTCAGGGACATGCATTAAGAACAACAAGGAACAGACCATTCTGATACAAATGATTTTTATTTTATGAGAGGAATGAAATCAATACATATCTATAATATTAACACAAATATACAATGAACAATAACAGAGATATAGTAAAATTTGGCTTCTATTCAATAAGGAAATATGTTGAAACTGTAAGAGGCGGACTGAAACAAGCTTGCTAGAATGGTGGCGGCTTATCTTTGAGAAGAGATGTAACAAACAAGCTTGCTAGAATGGTGGCGGCTTATCTTTGAGAAGAGATGTAACAACTACACTCATTCACAAGATTATGATTATAATGAGGCTCCAAAGGCTTTTCTACATTAAACATGAATTCCAAAAACCTATACATCCAAAAACCTAACCCTAGGTGATGAAGCACCAAAAGTCATGTGGGCCCCATTGGGGTAAGTTGGTACATCAACTTCCTGGGGTCGTAAATTTTGTATATGATCTTTTTTTTAGGCACACGATAGCCCATTGGAAATTTCTATACAAGGAATACACATTATTTCGTCACACTCTTATAAAATGTGACTGTGGTGGGCCCAAAAAACGTTGTTTAGGGCCTCAAAATGGCCCCGGAAGTTTGGGACCCGAAAAGATAGAAAAAAATAGTTGAGATGAAAATTGAAACTGCCACGACAACATCTTTATGTGAGCCAGTTGGAATAGGTGGGTGGCCATCGATATCCACCGGGATCACATATTTCCAAATCTATACGCAGGTTTTAGTATCCTAAGGCATGTACATACATGGGCTATAGAAGGAACAATCACATACCTACACAACTTCTAGAAGTGATAGGTGCATACATATGTAGGTTTTAGTAGACAAGGGAACATACATACATGGGATGTAGAAGGAATGGGCACATACATATTTTTCAAGTTGTAGGTACAATTCGTACAATAGTAGGAGAGGTTCTCGGTTGTAGGTATTGGTTGTTTCTTAGTGGAAAAAAAATACACACAGAATTAGATAGTGAAATCTCATTGAATTAGGTGGAGAAGGAATTTCATCCAAGTGTTCAGAGGCAGGGTCCAAGGAAAGGAGAAAAGGGGTAGTAATGGATATAGTAGTATACAATATCGAAGGACTAATATGGAGGTAGGTTATTTGTTGCATTGTATTATTCCTCAGGTGGACCATTATCCCAGGAAGGGAGCCTAAGATTTTATTTTAATAAAATCAACTAGTGATAGAAGCACTGGATATATTCAGCAGCCTAATGAAGGACTCAGAGACACATGTGGATCTTCATGATGATTCCAAGTATGCAATGAATGAGAGGTAACTTTCATGTTCTGACTTGAGTTAGGAGGTTTGTTAGAGGCCCAATATGTTCTTTATGCACTAGAACTGAAGGAAAACTTGCTCTTAGTTTCAATTTTGGAGGCCACGGGTTTTATTCTTACCTTCCAGAGAGGGAAAGAACTCATATGTTCATAGGGAGTTATCCCTGACACAACATTCAACACTATTTTTAGAGAGGGCAAGTATTTATGGGATTTTCCCCTGTGACCTTGAGTCATGTCACAATAGAACCTGATCATATTCAAAAGACAAACCCTACCCTTACACATACAAATTGGTAATTAAATAAATACTTTTAGAAGAAAGAAGAGAAAAGGTCACACCTTGTATCCTATCGTTTGATGTCATTCCTTTCTCTCGACCTTTGATTCTCTCCTAATCTATGTCAGTATCAGCCTAAAAAAGGAGATCAAGTCTATGTTTCCACCTCGTAGTTATGGAAACAATTCATACATATAATAAGAAAATTCAGATATGTAAAGAAAGTAAGAATATACAAATAGATTGAACAATATTACACAAATATGGAGAGAAAGAGAACTATTTTATTGAAAACAATATAAGTAGGTAGTTACAACATGACTCTAGTTGTCGACACTACCTCGAATCCAATTGCCAAGGTTCCTTTGTTGGTCCTTCAAGCATCAAATTTGTAGGATGACTCTTCCTTGGATGATCCAGAAGGGATAGGAATGTACCCTACGATAATATATAGGGGAGGAAGGAATTTTGGGAAATGAGTTTCCGGAACAAGGATTCTACAAAGAGGATCAAGGAATGAGGGAATCTTGCAAAACTATCAGCATAATCTTGCACCAAGAATGTCCTCCTCATCCATGCCCTCATATGTTCTTTTATACCTTATTAAAGGGGTTGAGGTGGATTAATTTCGTTGTGTATAGGCCAAGGGAAGTTTGGGAACAAGCCCATCCAAAAGATGTTCCACAAAATGTGGAATATTTTTATTTTTTTATATTTTGTAGGGCATCTGTGAGTTGCAAACTAGCAAGGCATGGACATCCATGGTTTTCACATGGGTGAATCCCAGATGAAAGATAAATGTTGTTTTTTAGGTGATTTTGATGAAGGAGGATGGGATTTAATTTTGCAAGCTAGGGAAAAGGACTAAGCCATCTCACAAATGCAATTCATGTGGCAATTTGTGGTATAGCAGATGCCCATTAATGTGTGAGGTCAGAAGGGAAAGTGATGACCAAAATACATTATAACCTTGAGAGGCGAGGATGCATTGAAGTATATCCAAGAATAGAAATTGATCCAAGAATATAAACCGTAAAAAAAGATCAAGTAAGATAATTATCTTCATGAGTCGGGCATACCCATTCTCAGAAGTAATGTAACCATGACCAACAAATCAAGTACACTTCAGATCCATGGCATATATGAAAGTATGACTGATGTTCATGGCCATGAACAACACACAGTGGATCCATGTGATATATATAAAGTGGCAATCATGGCCACAAGGAATACATAATGGATCCATTCAAAAAGTAGATCATATCCACAAATGGATACACAATCGAGTTATGTCTCAAAATCAAATCAGAGGATATCTGGAACCAATGGAGTGAGAAAAATGATCCTCCACAAGTACCAATTTCTAAGAGGTGGTATAATATATGTCAGGTATGAGCACAAAAAATGTGATGCTCATACTTCACCCAAAGTATTCAAAACAATTCGTCATGGTATGAGTCTACACTATGTGAATAGATGTGTTGGGGTTTAACACAATGAGACATCATTTAATTACCAATCATTTATTTATACCATTAACAAATGCGAGACAACCCACCAATGATGATAATGGGCGTCAAGGTACCATGGTACAATCTAACAAGTTCAAATAAATGGATTGGTGTCAAACACATGATAGAATCTATCAATCATGGGAAATTGATGTATTTCCACTATCAATAGAAAGGGAAGCTGCCACTAGCTGCAAGCCCCAAGGTACCACAAATAACTCTAGATCCATGTCCCAGAGAAATGTTAAATTCAATAAAAAGAAATCCGTTGGAAGGAAGGCATTAAGGCATCCTCCATCATCCAACATGAGGGGTAGCAGGAGGAAAAATATTTGGAAGGAGTTGGACGAACAAATTGTAAGGACCATACCGAGGTATGACTCCGACATGCACCAAATGGAATAACACATGACAAAGGCTCTCTAAATAGTAGCCAATGATAAATACTACTGAAAAAAATGAAGAATTCACCAATGGGTTCAAATGGAAACCAAGGTACCACATGAATCCCTATGTGTGATGATTTTATTTTACGTCGGACACAATAGAAACCACTCAGTCAACAACCCATAATGGTTTGTCATCTACTAAGTACAAGGTCACATATTAATGATGGAAATAGGCCCAAGGTGCAACTCTAGGTCATACTCTTAGAGCAATGCGTCGGAGTTGATAAGAGTAGACCCACCAGAAATAAGTCAATGGGGACTTTCTATACTAGCATGAGAGATATGCAAAGGTACTTGTGATGATGAGATGTACTTGAATAGCATAGGAAGGCCGACTTGAAAGTTCATAGAATTTCTGCAGAACGGCCAACTCAGGATGAAACTTCCCTTGAACAAAATCATGACACATTATGTGACTTAGGAAACATGGATTATAAATTGGGATACATTCGTGATACAGGAAACATCATCAAATGCTCCATATGGTTGGAAGAATAACCAAACGAAGGAGATTATACTAAAAAACGAGAAAAAGTATCCTAAATCCATACTAAACCCAAAATATTGAGACACTTACAAATGAGCTAAAACGTCCTCTATTTATATTAATCTATCCAGTGACTTTTCTGGCTGAGCTGACCTGACTTTCTGGTAATTATATTTTCTGTTTATATTTTTCCTGTGGAGCCGACTTGTAGTTATATAAGATAATATTCTAATATTATTTATTCTGCTAGGCCGACTTGTCTTTTGGGGTTTCCACACATTGGTTTAATGGTTCACTTTCTTTCAGAATATTCTATTCTAATTCATAGGTTACACGTGGAGATTAATACCTCCCGCAACTACCAAAACATCAACAGTTCCATGTGATAAATATAAAGTAGAAATCATGGCCACAAATAATAAACAATGGATCCATGTCAAAGCAAATCATAGCCACAAAGTGATACATAGTGGATCTATGTCTCAAGATCAAGAACAAAGGATATATGGAACCAAGAGAATGAACAAACTAATCCTCTGCAAGTACCAATGTCTATGAGGTGGCACCATATGAGTTGGGAAGGAGCACAAAAGAGGTGGTGCTCATACTTCACCCGAATTCTTCACAACGATCCATCGTGGTACACGTCTACACTATGTGAATAGTTGAGCCGAATTCGAACACTGTGAGACATCGTTTAATTATAGGTTATCTATGTATACCGCTAACAAACGTGAGACAACCCACCAATAATGATGATGGGAGTCAAGGTACCGTGGTACTATCTAACAGGTGTGAATAAATAAGTTGGTGTTGAACACCTGGTATAAACTATTGAGCATGGGACATTGATGTATTCCCACTGTCAATAGTGAGGGAACCTACCACTGATGACTGCAAGCCCCAAGGTACTAAACATATCTCTATATCCCACTCCTAGAGAAAGATATGTTGAAATCGATGGGAGGGAACCCATTAGAAGGAAGGCATTAAGGCATCCTCCATCATCCAAAACGAGGGTGGCGGAAGGCAAAATATTTGGAAGAGATCAAACAAAGAGACTGATACTTGTGATGATGAGACTTGAATTGGTTAGGTTAACTTGCAAGGTCAAAGGATAACTGCAATATGGCCGACACAGGTTTAAAACTTTCCCTTGAACATAAGAACGACACATTATGTGACCTGGGAAGCATGACTCATAAACTGGGATACATTTGTGACACATGAGGTTTCAACAAACACTCCATATAGTTGGAAGAATAACCAATTGGGGGAGAAAAACTTAGGCGAGAAAAAGTCTCCTAAAGCCATATTAAACCCAAAACGATGAGACACTGACTCAAGATTTTTCTTTGTTTAAGGGAAACAAGAATGTTGCGAAAAAAAGAGATTAGATGTTTTCCCATTCTTTTTGTATTTTTTTTGTTTGTCTTTTTCATGTTATAGAAGCCTGAAAAAGAATTAAAGAATGCTTATTGTACAGTGGAGGACACGAGTGTCATGGGAAAGCAAACTAGTTCCATAGTGCAAGGAACATACCTATTCTCAATGCAAGGAAGCATGTGTTGGATAATGACACTCAAGGGAATGTATCTTCCAGGGATTGAGGTTTTGAGTCGCAAAGGCATACATTTCAAGGCAACAACTAGTAGGAATGCATAAGAAAATGGTTCAATGATGGAAATTTGAAGTCAACATTAGGCCTATAAGTGTGAGAGGTTAATATGAAATGCAATTACAACTCAACAAAATGTTGGAAGCCCTGTGGGTAGTTTATCTAGCAAGAAATTGAGAGGAATTCATGAGGCCCCAATGCAAAGACATGGTGGAACTAAACAGGGATTTCGAGCCTACTGAAACAATTGCAACATAAGTGTCAAAAATTCTAGTGAGGTACTAACTAGAACACCCATGGAGAGGTAAGCTCTATCATTCGTAACAACACCTTTAAACCAACTTGAATATATGACGTCAAAAATGAACAGGGTGAATCCTATGGTAGATATGTGAATGATACAGGGAAATGCATTGTGTAGGAAGAATTGACCTACTCTACATGTCAGCAAAAAAAACACAATACCTGTTGAAGAATTCGAAAAGTGCTGACATAAGTAGCAACATATGTTAGAGGGAATCCCATATGTAATTTCTAGAAAAATATTGAGAAGGGGATATGTAGCTTCAACACAAATTCATGGTGGGAATAAACAAGACTCTCGAGCCTATGAAATTATTTTAGCATGGGCACAAAAATGAAAACAAGGTTCTAACCAGGGCACCCATGAATGGTAAAATATGCCACATGAATTACGACACTTCTAAACAAGAGATAAATTTTCATGTCACAACTCAATGGGGTCGATCCTAAGGAAAAATGAAATAGGAAATGGATAATGCAAAAATGCATGGAGGGGAAAATCTAACCTATATTCCAGTTTCTAGATCATTACTTGTCAAAATGGATCGACATGGAAGAAAATGTATCAAAGAAAAATGTCTTCAAAGTCTTTTATATAAGATGAAAAACACTCACATAAAAGTTAATAATTCAAATATAGAAAGCTCTTATAAAAACAAGTATTAAGGGATATGTTGAGCGCTTAACACACCCTAAAAGATTTATGAAATTATATCACTTTTGGGTACCACTTGTTTTCTTTTGTTTTACTGTCTAAATTAAGTTCACTATGGAGGGACAATTTATTTTGTTTTCATGGCTCTTCCCGATTAAATCGGATTTTTTGAACTTGTTAAATGAAACCTTGTATCTAAAAGAACTCGACATTCTAACTAAGAATCTGCATCTAACATTGTGACTAACACACTTGTGTTTGACGTCGGAAAAATCCAAGCATTGAAAATAGCCACATAGTAACACTAATCATTGATTGTCGATGCACCATCGACATCGGTAAATGGAAGAGTAATTTTTCATTAGTTATTCTCCACGAAGATTTAGGAGATAGCCGATCCCCGTCGACGTCGACGAAATACGAGAGGGAAAAACATTGACAAGAGCCATGACAAACCTTCGATAGTTGGTGAAAGATGCACTTGTTTGGGGTCAGTGAAATATAAAAGGGTTAAATCATTGAAAAAAAATTCATTGAATAAATCACCGATCGCCGACCCCCGATGCACTTTCAACATCATCAATTTTCGAGGGCGTTAATTCGAGAGCACTAGGTTAAGATTATCACTGATGGCCAATCTTTGATACTTTTCGGCATCGGCGGGGTAGGATCTGTTGTTAGAAAAATTAGCTAAGGAAAATTCCCTGTTTCCAAATAAGAGGATTAAACGAAGATGTTGGTTTCAAGTGCCACGTGTCTTTCTCACATAGGGGTTTCGTACAGTCTAGTTTTGTCCCAAGTCACCTTAAGTTTCTATGTGTCCTAGTCTAACTTTTGATTTAGATTTTCCATGTTAGCTCTGTACGACAAGATAGATCGGTGTTGGAGATTTTTCCAGAAGATATCAACGAACAAAGTTTAAAGAGAAACCCTGACTCTCGATCCACCAATTAGATTAGCAAAACAATGGGATATTTTCAGCACGAGATACGATCGAATTCTGTCATTTAATAGGCCAGTTAATGTTTCTCCCCACATACATTATTACCCTATGAGTCGATGGAACAACAAGAATTTGAAATTGTTGATAGACCACGTTATATCTCGCGCCCGCGCCGCTGACCTACGATCGAATTTAATTTTAAACATAATGAAGATCTAGCGGCATATTTTGTAGAACTGCACTCATATTTCGAATTGAATAGCTGATGCAACAAGGTAAGTTCATCTCTATTTAAATCACAAAAAACAGCTTCGAACACTTCTATTATGCACACAATTTTCCATTTCCAAAGCATCTGAAGAAGCAAAGCAAGCATCTCAAGACTGCATTGATTCTCAGGCCATCAAAACTATGTTAAGCTAGCAACAGAGGTATGTGTTAAATTTTATCAATTAAACGGTCGTTATTTTTTATATATATCATCATTTTATATTTCACACAGTGTCTAACTATGTTCGAGCTACAGGAAAAAAATCCTCCAAGAAAGCCAATGACCAGACGTTCACCAAGGGCACCTAAGCTAAAGGAGGTAGAAATTGGTGAGGGTTCTCCTGGTACTACGAGGCAGTTGGAATATGCTCCCAGGGCGGAGCCGATCATTAAAACCTCGATGAAGAAATAATTCATTCAATCTTCGACAATATAGAAGTGACCATTGGATCCAAAATAATTCTCCCACAGTGGGGAGATCTATTCAAAAGAATTAATTGGGAGGATTACCCAAAATTAATCCCACACAGTGACCAGGATGTAAGGGCACTAGACAACCAAGTTTTCCCAAAAATTAAGTGGTCGTTCTTGCACATGGTAGCATGTCTAACTCCAGTTTTCCCATGCATCGAGACCCTGAGTTGGTTAATTGATCACAAAGACATGCATAAATGTTTGATCATCATTGAGAATGGCAAGTGTGTCAGATTGTTTCTCCCGACAGAAGTTCATAAGTATTACAAGCTGAGGGACCCATAGGAGCGACTCAACATAGAATTCGTGGTGAAGTTCTATGAATTCCATGACACCATATGGTTGATGGACTCATGGTGGAAGAAGGACAAGAAATTTAAAAACCGGAGTAATGGCTGGTATGGGATAGTGAACCTGAGGGAGCCATACATCTACTTGATGTCTCTTATCTTCCGACTATATGGGGAAAGGGACTACGCCAATTTATCGGAAGCATGGATTCCCCTAGCGTACACTATGGCCATATCAGGGAGTAGTTTCAACTGGGGAGGAATCATCTCCAATCAATTGAGCATGAATTTATTGCAAGATCAAACGTTGAAAGAAGGAGAAGCTCTCATGTTTCACATGGACTCGTACCTACTCAATGTAATCTGCGCGAGGAATGTCTTCGCTAGTATGTATTTAAGATGGAACATTGCAGAACTGCATGTTCATTTCTACTTCAACATATTATGGGAGAAGAAGCACAAAAAATATTATTCCCTTATTTGCAATGAATTCATCGCCCGAGTTTATTTCATTTTATTTAAAAAAGAATGCCCAAGGCTGTATGTAGCAGCCAAGAAAATGATATCGAAGGTAGGCCACTAGTATCTAGATGAACACACAACTTATATTAGGGTGTTCGGGGCCACCAGAGCACCATATTTGCTCCCTTATCCTGTCCTAGACTAGCTCATTGTAGGAGAAATCTCTTATCAGAATATCCTGCAGGGCTATAACGCCACTCTAATCAAGGACAAGAAATGTGCATTTATACCTTAAGACTTCCATGTGGGGTTTTATATAGAAAAAGACACTGCTCAATCCAAACAAGAAGGTTTCAGTCAGTTTAAATTTAGGTTCCTGACAGGCTGGTTTCGAAAGAACGAACCTAAAGGACTGGTCCCCCAACATGTTTCACAAGTATCATCTTGTTGTCCATATGTGCATGACAAGTTTGAGGATGAGATTTTTACAGAAGGTGCTCAGGACTGGGAGGAGGTATTATAGAGGAAATCCAACCCAAACATGACCAGGTTCAAATCTATGAGCATGGATGAGTAGGTTGAGACAATAGAGCAGTTGACTCAAGAGGCTCTCAGGGTTAGAGAATAAATCAGAGAAGCAGAGACCACAAAGGAACAAAGGACAGGATTTATGTTACTAGAAGGAGCGCAGAGAGTCATTGACCAATTAGAGAATGATCCTAAACTCATAGAAATGATGGGGATCCCCTCAGATGAACCAATCACAATCAGAGAAGAGACAAGTGGCTTAGAGTCAATACAACTGAAGGAAATCACCAGTCTGGAAAACCCTAGATTTCCATGATCACCCCAGATCAGATCACTAGTGATCATTCTAGCCCAACCTGAGGTTGCAAGAATGCCAGGTTAAACATGTGTACCAAACCCCCTATTTGATCTAATAACTATCTATGATGTTGAAGAGAGTTCAAAGGTCTCCCTGGTAACTTTGATACCAATTACAGAGGAGAAGGAACATGAGAAAACATTTTCCCCAAGTCTCGATGCTTTAGTTCGAAACCTTCTGTAGAGCATCCATGAGGTCGAAAGTGTCTTAGACACTGAGTTTATTGACCTGTCAAAGACCCCAAAAGACATCTCGATGGATGAGCTATGATTGGGTGGTCAAAAATAGGAATTTCAAAAGAAAGAGATCGACACCTCAACAACCGATTACCAAGTAAGTACTAAACCTATCACTGGTTCTTCAATTTTGGTCGATACCTCACCATTCGATGAACAACAAATGAAGGTAGATCCATAGGAGTGTATGAAAGAAGTCCAAGAACCAATCCTAGAACAGATACACACAACAGGGAGCCTGGGAAACACTCTAACCTGGGGAGAACAACAAATCCTTGAGCCTGTTGATGAGGTCGCCGATATATAGGTGATCACTTATGACAAGAAGAGGAAATATATCATGAAGAGGACCACCAAGAAGAGAAGAATCACACTGGATAGATTAATTATCATCACCACAAAGGAGAAGTTTCTCAGTATAGAACATGCAAAGACGTCTCATCTCGTCGACGCAGGGATGGAAATTACGAATGCCACATCGGATCGAGCAAGGAGAGATGAAAAGGAAATGGTCATTGCACTAAAGGAGATAGATCACTTGCACCATTTGGAAAAATACTATCAAGAATCAACGTAGGCCATGGTGTTTCTGAGGAGTGAGTTCCAGGATGATTATGCAAATTTCACAGATGAAGGACATATTTTCACTGTAGGTATAGTCGATTTGCAAGAAGACACCCTTATGGCACTGGAAACCTGCAAGGACATGGAGTAGTGGTATGAAAAGGAATACCAAGTGGTAGAAAGGATTGATTACATCAACACAATGAAAAATGGATGAGACATAAAAGAGCATCGCATTCGAGTGTTAAGGGATAACAACATCTCTCAGATTAGGAAAGCAACTGAATACTAGGTAAGTATGGCCTAAGAACCTCAGTGGGAGATACAAAAGAAGTGGGTTGAGTGTGAAAAAGGATGGGAAAAGATCAATCGAGAGATGAAAGGAATTGGCCTCCCAGAATTTGGCTCACCCAAGGGCTTTGTCGACCTACATGACATAGTCAAGCATCATGCAAAACAAGACTCAGCATGGACAACGAATATCGCACAAGTGGCAATGATCCGAAAAGATATTTTAAATGACAATGGTTGAGTTATTATGCATGAGTTATAACACCATTTAGGAAACTAATGAAAGAGGAAGAATGAAATAGTAACATAACATCCATAAATAATTATACAGATCTGAACATAAGCATGAAGAACAACAAACCATAAAACACCAAAGTGATAACACAGTTCGGCAATCTCACCTACGTCTTCGTGCCTTTGTCTCAGTGGGATTTCTTATTTCTCTTCAAATATTTTCAGGTACATCATGAAAGTGCCAATGGATTACAAAAATGAGTTGGTATTGTTCTACCAGATCTCAAGAACCCATCAAAATTGGCAGCACTGAAAACGAACATACGAAGCTCCTAGAAATGGACAGCAAAGGTGAGCTCCTCAATAGCTTACATGCATAACAATGATCTTGGCTCAACAATTCTGCAACATTTCTTTGCTCTGAACCTCCTCCCATGGCTTCAAGAGCCTCTGGTTTATAGAGGCCTGAAGTTGGTAACCATCTCCCAACTTCTCCCCAAGATATGGCCTCAAAAAGGGCCAAGATCCCTAAAAATGGATTAAATCCCAAATAATCGACAACAATCATATGACATAGTATAAAACCCACTTAATTCCAAAACATGGCATAACCCCCTTGATCTCCACGCTCCTGTTCATATTGGGTGCCTCCATGTGGCTAAGCACTAAGATTGTGCGTTGGCCCCGATCTTATGGTTATGGTGCATGTGGCCATGGATTATAGCCTCCATGCAGACACAGTTTTTTGTAGCCCCCTAGATCAAAGCCATTGGTTCTGCCCTTGGTCGGTGGGCTAGCCCAACCTACCGGGGCTAACCACTAATTCCGCACCAAACAGTCAATAGTCCAAAGTATGAGTCCGGGTCACATGGTAACGCGACCAAGATCCAGGGCTAAGATCCATATTATTCATGTGCCAAACAATAACCCATAGGTAACACGGTAATGTTCTATGGTGGTTCGCGCTAGGGGTTGGGGCCGAGCCCCAACACTATCCTCCGCTTGTTTTACCACATTGAAAACTTAAATACAATCAATTCCACCAATGGTTAAGTCCCTCTAGGTAGGCGAGCTGGTAGCCCAATCTAAGTGAAGTCTCTACGCCCATGGAGGTCCACGGTTCGAATCTGGTGGACTCCAAACCAAATTTTTCCAAAACGTTAGCTAATGAATGGGTGCCATGTGGCAGCCCATGACTGGGCCACATGGCACCGTACCATACACCAACAGTACTGCCATGTGTCAGTGCATGATTCATCCACTTATTTGCCTATATGTCTGCTCAGTCAACAAGCAATTGTACCTACCACGTCATCCCCTTGCCACGTGTTGTAGGGACCTGCCACGTCAGTTGTACGGATGTGCCACGTGTCACCCTTGCAGTGGTGCCACATGTTAATTCGTACACCCAGTCAGAAAACTATACCTTCCACTGTACCTTTCCATGTCATTTTTATGGCCTGTACAGTCATCTGCCACATGGCACTGTACGGACTGTACAGACTGCACAGTCATCAAATTTTGGTTTGTTTGGAAAAATGAACAGATCATGATATCTAGAGCATACGACGTCCGTTTGATCTCGTTCAAGTTGAGTTGAGTTTGTATCGTTGAGGCCTACACACATGTCTGTTTTGAAGAGATTCCGAGCACTTTGATTTTTAGGCCTTTCTGAGCCCCAATTTGGTCTTGAGATCCAATTCTGGATCATGCCTCCCCACTAAATACCTTTTTCTCCCAAAAAGGTTACTGACCAGTCATCAAGTGCAGGATAGGCCACCCAACTTGTTCTCTATCTTTAAAATTTTGTCCTGTGCACCTGTCTCTTCAAGATCAACTGTAAAATAATAATGATAACTGACAACATATTGTTAGCCATTTGTACCCTGTCACATCTTATTGAAGCCACTATTATCCATGTTGACAACATTACTAATGATAACATCATAAATATGACT
>CBVK0100670245.1:0-16241 GCA_900067695.1 Picea abies
CCTCTTTTATGAGGGAAATGTATTGTGGTTATGGAGTTTGGGAAGTATTGTATTCTGAGAGAGGAGACTGTGAGAGAAAGAAGAGGAAGTTACAATGGGTTTTTCTGTAGGTTGTATCCCTTCATTTTGATGGATAATAATAAAGAAAGGACCTGGCAATTTATCTGGTGGATGTAGCCCACACTAGGTGAACCACGTAAATCTGTGTCTCTCTTGTATTGTGTATCTTCTGTGTTTTATTTCTGCATTTGTTTTATTTTATTGCTCCTTGGTCCTATTTTTCTAACAAAAATTTATTTACTATTTTTTCTCTCATGTGTCTGTTCTAAGTAATACCAGAAGCATAACAATTGTCAAACAATGAGATTTTTTGAGGCATTACTTCGACCAAAATCTTTTCCGACCCATAAATTGGATTTGGGGTGCAAGTCCTCAGGTTGAGGTGATAGCATCTTCCCTCACTTTGATACTAACATCATTTGTGGTATGTGTGTCATTCCTTGTAGGCCATTAGCTTGCGGTTGTTATCCATGTGATGTATTATAAGCTTTACTCTAGTGGCATATACTTATAATGGGATATCATTCCACATTAAGAAGTAATATACTCTTGTTATGTGTGTGCATTGTGAATATTCCCATATGCATAACCATTGTGAGACCAAAAGGGTGCTTATGGGGCATTACCCACACCAAAAAAATTTCGAATTCGGAAGCTAGATTTGAGGTGCAAGTGTTAGTTTATTGTGCTCCTTCAAACATGTTCTCCTTTTAGCTTCAACAAGTTGAGATACTAATTGCTTAGTTGTTGTAGGAGATAAGGTGCACTAGTGAGAGAGATTGTCAAGCATGACAAGTTGCTAATGAACACACCATTCATGGAGGGGTTACACATGAGGCGCGGTGCACTAATCAAAGGAGAGATCTTCATTCATGGACCTAGGTTCAAGTACCTTCAGAATGTTAACAATAGTGAAAGTGTGTATCTCTAGATCTTCTGAAGACAGGTGCATTGTAAGTAGATCACTCTTTAGAGAGTATCCTGTAGCATGGTAGGGAGGTAGCAATAAACAATTTTCTGAGCATCGAATATAAGAGGGAAGTTGTTGGTAGCACAATATTATGACAATATGATGTGACTAGCACAATAGGTAGAATTGACACCTCAACACTAAGGCATACTCTATGGAATTATTTTGAAAGGGCATTCACATGAGATCATGATGGATCTGTCCCCTATGATTGTTTAGCATGCAAGCTAATAAAAATCATTGTTTGTGAGCCTAGTTTCACTCCAAACACAACAAGAATTGCCAAAAGAAGTATAAATATTGTCTTTCTCTTCTATATTTAGCACATGTTCAGGGAGAAAAATCATATCCCATATTTCTAACATCAGGGTTAGATGGAGCATACTGTGACTTATGATCAAGGATAACTTGCACTTTTTAGTCACCATCACCTCATATTTGTGATGAAACCAAAAGAAGGTATATTTTTGTGGATGCTTTTAGCATGCTAA
This sequence comes from Picea abies, assembly GCA_900067695.1. Lineage (NCBI taxonomy): Eukaryota > Viridiplantae > Streptophyta > Pinopsida > Pinales > Pinaceae > Picea > Picea abies. The sequence continues at coordinate 1,522 of CBVK0100670245.1, forward strand.
CTTTGATTTCTCTACCATCTCTAATCTGAGCACAAGCATTAGTCCTTAGCCCATGCCCACCAATAAACACCTATTATTTGTGCCATCCTCCTCCTACATCATTATAACACCTTGGAGCTGTGTGCACCATTTGGCATACTAGATCTCTATTCTATGTCCAATTTTCTATAATATGCACTGACACTTCCACAATCTATGCATGTACACCTGAGTGCCCAACACACATCTGCCTCAACATCTCGTGTGCACACATTTCAATGGGACACCCACACACCTAGTATCTACATGCATCAAGAATATGACTTGTTTTTGTGCACCCATAGTGATATGTGGTGAATTGGGAGACTAACAATCACCAACAGTTATGGAAATGAACTACCTTGGAAACAGATTGGGCATTTTGTCATTGATATGCAATTCTATGTATAGGATGTATCACAGGCATTGAAGTAGAGCATCTTTTCCATTTTTTTCTTTTCTGTGTTACTGCAATTTTATTCCAGAACTCAAAAAATCTAAATTAAATGGATGAATATAGTTTCGGATTTGCCAACGAAAGAAAGAAAAAAGGGGTATTTTCATTCATAAGCAGATAAGAAGGGTTTTTCTTTTCTTTGAGAAAGTAACTGATAAGGATGCTATTCAAAATGGATGATGGTGATTTCAGTCTAGCATAAGTGAACAATAAAGATGGATCTACAATGATTTTGAATTATGGAGGCATGTTTGGTAGATGTAGTTACTACTTTTTGTTTGTATTATCATTTATTTTGTAACAAATAATTCATACCTCAAACCTCTGAAAAGATGACCCTTTTTTAAGGTATGATATCAATCACCAATTGTTTTGCTTGGTTTTCTGTTTTTTTTTGTCAACTATTTCACTTTATAACCATTTCTTGTTTGACATAAAATTAAAAAATAGTTTGAATGATTTTTTGTCGAGGTGGGAGCTGTTCACTATTATGTATATTGGAATCAAGCATCAATATTTCCTTGGAGAATATTGTACCTGTTGTTTTTGCGATTAGCCATTTTCAAACCTAGTCCTAGTCGTGGATAACATAATATTTTGCTGGAGAAATAGAACCTATTGTTTTTGTGATTAGCCATTTATGAATATCATTTGAAAGCTACATGCCTGATGTACCATTTGGTTTGTTTTCGTATGTGATATTGTTTCCTGGATATGAATTGGTTGTTATATACTTAGCTTGATGAGTGTTTTCTTTGATTGTTCTTTATAGTACAAATTGAATGTATTTTATCATCTCATCTCCATATAGTAAATAGATAATTCTAGTGCAAATACAAAAAGATAAATATTTTTAGGGAAGCAATTTATATAGACAGGCTATGGAGGTTATACTAGGAAGCAAAGGAGTGATGAAGGGGAGGACAATTTTAATAGTCTAGGTTGGGTTGGTTGGAATAACCAAAAGCATATTCATCGGGAAATATGTGGTGGTTGGAATAACCTCATATCATTTGCAGGTGCACCATTTTTTCGTAATTGGTTTTCCTCATAAAGTGGCTATGTATTTGAACATATAATTCTCATAGATTGAAAAAATAGCTTGAATGTTAGGACAAAAAAGAGTATTTCCACTTCTAACAATTACCAAGAAACTTGGAGTTCAATAGCCTAAGGGAGTTTATCCCCTAGCAATGTTTCTTTCTGAGGAATGGGCATGGGAAGACACTAATAACTAATGGGACCACACACTAGAGCTCAATGAAGCTGGAAAAGGATGACTAACTTGTTGTTTTTCCTCCCTTTATGTACGCTAATAATCTCTACCATGATTCCTGAGACAGGTCTGTAGGCCACTTGTGTTTTTGTCTGTTCCAACATTCCAACAATTGGAGCAAAAAAAATTCTTTGTCTTGCACATCCTTGGAGTTTTCTTCCAACTTGGTTCTGATCATGCTTCCATGCCTGCTTGTTGAGGAGGTTGTATATGCGCAGGTCTAGTCAATTTCTACTTGTTTGATGAACATTTTCCCCACCAATGAATCCGTAAAAGGTGTTGATTTTCTATGGTTGAGATCATCTTCCAATGCTGCTTCTATAGGATAACAAAACACAAGCTACTGTGATAGGCATCCAAGATTCTCTCACAGGCTTCTCAAATGTTGATTTTAGCACCTTTTAAATTTACCTTCAAATCTTCCTGGAAATGAAAAGGCTAGAATAGGTTGGACAATGACAGAAGAAATGACCCTTCTATAGAAACAACAATACTTTCTGTTGATATGGTAGAAAAATACTCTAAAATTTTTGTCTCAATCATAAACTATATAGGCCCAAAATAATGTTGTAGGCAGCATCCTTTGTCTAGGATTGCAACCTGAAATAAATTCACTTTATATGATGGAAAATATGCATAATCATTGTGATTTTAGGCATAAGGATTGTCCAAGACCTTGTGAGGAGATAGAATCATCGTAAAATGACATGTCAAGACTCAAATCCTTGTAAAAATGGTGGATAACAAAGCCGTCATCCATTCCAACTGTACAAAGTATTAATATTTGTGAAATTCCTTTCCTTGACCTTCACAAGAGCACTCCTACATGGGTCTCATGGTCTTTTTGCCATTCATTGTATGCATAATTCAAATAGTCCCTTAGATATTCTCTTGCATAAGAAGGTACTCACCTTTGATGGTAGTTGGAATTCAAGAACAAAGAAGTTGAACTTTCTATAAGGACAATCTGCAAAATTATCCAGTTTCAGAGTGAATTCTTAGATCTGTTAGCATGCAAGGGTTGTCATTTTTAGGACTGTTCTCTCACAACAGCAGTAAAAAGATATATTATGTGTGATGGAGTCATGGAAACAACAACCTTTAGTGAAGGTAGTTCTATGATAAAATATCTCACGATGCCAAGGTAACTCATGTGAGGTAAGGTAAATTCACCAAATTCAGACAACATTTTCTAGTTTCCTAAAGATTCAAACATATTCCCAACACCAACTATTACAAAGCCATTATTTCACTCTGCAACTGTATTTCAGAACCCCATTTTCCTCGTTGTTCCAAGGAAACAATTATTTTGGAAATACAAACTGTTCTTGATGGGTTTTTGGAAATGTACTTCTCTACTTCGTACTGGTTGTTTAAATCAACTTTTTATTGGTTTATGTTTTCAATGGACTGTATGTTTAGTATTACAACAGTTGACTGACCCATGTTTGTTAATTTGTAGTGACCAACTTCCTTTTGATGAAGGTGTTCTGGATTAGATCCATGTTTTTCGACTTGATAGAGTGTTTATGGTAGTTACCTTTCTATTGTTTGGAAATATTTATGGGTCTAGCCACTAAAGTACTTGGTTCCTTTATTTTATTCAGTTTTATTTCTTAGGAATTTAGATTGATCTCTAATCTAATCAGACAACTTTTCTTTTTTCTTCCATTGTTATTGGTCATACATATTACATATTTGGAATAATATCTCAAACTCAATATTGTGTCTCTTTTTGTATGTATTTGCAGTTTCTATTACAGATCCATGATCATATCAATTATGTTGTTCATGCTCGACATCGATGCCATCCCTTGGCTAGATTGGGTGTTGTTATTGACATTATTAAGCACATAGCTTCTATTCCCAACACTTGTTGGTAAGTGTGTGCCATATTTTATTTGTTTTCAGAAGCTTTTAAAAAGTTTAAGATGCATTTATGTTGCTGCAAAATGTTTTAACTCATTTTTTTAAGAAACTGCAATATTGATAATAGAAACAAAATGATCAAATTAATTCTATAAATTGTCAAATTTATGAAAGCCTGTGCTTCATATTTGTGTTGTCATGGATAAGGATGTTGTCATTTATAAGGATGATACATTAGTATGTAAACGTAAAATGTTAAACATTGTTACCATGACTTCCTTTTTGCATATTGTGGTTACATTTTACAAGAGAATTTGAGACTCTTTCTTTCAAAGTAGTTGAATAGTTATTTTATATGGAATAAGTGAGATTCCCTCCCATATTTTGTTTCTTTTAGTATAATGGTTTTAGTTTAAATGACCTCCTTTGAATGGCTTTGCAACTATCTATTCTGCCTTATTCTTCTTTACCCCTTGGTTAATCATTTCACTATCATATTTGACCTTCAAAAGGACCTTTTATGATTACAGGGCATTTAAATCACATTGAACTATAAGGATGTATGAAATTTGGTTGTTTTGTTAACCATTTCAATATCATATTTGACCTTCAAAGGACCTTCTATGATTACATGACATTTAAATCATATTAAATATAAGTCTATATGAAATTTGGGTGTTTGTCTGAGATGGCATTTGGTATCGGAATGAAAGGACTTTTATGTTCTATTGTTCCATAGTTTTTGCATGTTGTTCCATAAAGAGATTTGCATTTAGTTAATCCCATTGTGCCATGTTATGGAAGATTTTGTTAATATTATTTTCACTTTGAACTGAATCAAACATTAACTTGAAATTATATCTGTGCATTTTTATGATTGTTAATATGTTAGCACATGTTCTTAACCCTTCCAGTCATACACTTTACTTAACATAGACATTGATGTTGATTGTTGTATTACCTAGTCAACTCCACTTTCTTTACCCTTTGAAAATTTCATGTACATAATTATCCTTGGTGATGTGTTTGAGTATGATACAATCCCTATCTAAATGTTCATGTTTTATTTTATATACATTTATTTGTTGTTATTTGATGCTTCAAAAAGCAACTTCCTGATTTTTTGATTGGATGTCAGGTGGTCAGAAGGCATCATTACTAGGATAAGTGAGGAGGATCAAGGGTTCTCTCCTCATTAACTTTACACAAGGGACATCTTCAAGGGCCATGTTTATTCCTCTTCTGTAGGCTATCCCATGTTAGAGATTTATATTATTAAGCACCAAACATATAAAATGATGAGCTTTTGAAGGTAATTTGAACTTTCACACTCGTTTCCACCACCATGATGGTTCCTCCAAGACTTCCCTAAAGAAAAAAGATTTATAACCAGTCTTTGGAATACACTCCCTAGTGGGATTTTTTGACCAATGATGTTGTCTTCCTTCTCACTTATACTGACATGGCTAGACCCAAGGCTAGTAGTGAAAGCATCCCAAATAACAACATCTCACCCTCTAGCCAATTCTATCAGTGGATAACCACACCTGCCTCCAAATAGAAGAAAGCTCATGATTTGCTATCTAACCAAGATTTAAAAAGCCTCTTTCCCCCAAAAACAAAATCATGTGAACTGGTAGCCTATAGTCGTCATTGAAACCCATCCAAGGGTCTTCCCTCAATATTATCTTTGAACCATTTTCAACTCTCCACACAAGCTAATTCCCAATGACATGAAAGGCTAGGAATGCTTTCCATGAGTATTCTTGAGTCTTCACAGTCTTTTTGATCCACTCTTCTACAGTCCTAGGGCTATTATACTTCTGCACTACAACTAAACAACATGGATCCTTACCTTGGATAAGCCTCCATACACTCTTTTCTTCCAAGGATTTGGAGAAGTGAAAATTGTTTTTTAAACCCCAACCCCTCTAAAAATATTCTCGATCTTGAAACTTCCATCACTATTTTTTGCTATGGATGAAGATACCTGAGTATCAAAAATATATCATTTTGTCTAGGGATGAGTGTACATTATTATGGTATACAATATGTTTAAGAATGCAACTAATTTTCTGCATATACTACTAAGGATAGGAATTTGTAGTGTAAGTAGTGATGATGACAAAGTTACCCTCACATGGTTTTAGCCTTTGTGTATTGTTACTGTCACTTCCATAACCATGATTGCTTTGAACTTTGAACGCTTTAAAAATATAGTTGATCTTATTTTTTATTGTTTTGTAATTGTATAACATCTTTCTAATGCTTTGATATCATGGTAAATTTGTATAACTAACTAACCATGATGGATAGGGCTCAAGACCAAATGCACTTGTAGGAATTGAACCTGGGTGGGGTGGATAACAATTATTCCTCCCAACCACCTGAGCTATACCCAATTGACAAGTTTCATACAGTTATATGTATCCTCATTCTATATTTTTTTTGGGTGCAAACAACAACTAGGGACTCAAGGAGCACAACTTGCACCTAATAGATCTAGTTGAACTGGCTATGGAAGAAGAAAAGGTAGTGGAAATAGTGAGGGTAGACGATATCAACCCTATTGATACATTTTTAGCCTTGTCAATCTAGCATGTAGATTTCTTGGTTGAGAATATGGGTTGATGACTCATGGAGATCTTGCTTCAAATTGTATGCATTATTTTTCTATCCTGTGAGCAACTTGCATATGCTGTGTTTTGAATAAAAGTTGCAAAGATGCTTATCTATCATTTGATTACATATTTCCTTTCTCCCATTTGATATCTTAAGGACAAAAAATGTTAAGATAGTAAAAACTATTGTTTTCTATTACTGTTTTCAAGTAATATTGATTGCCAAGGTTACAGATAGCTAGCTGAGTTGCAGATTAATCTTCCTATTTGGCTTTATATGGCCACAAAAGAATCTTTTTTTAATTGCTATATTGTTGTTTTCTTATTTTTTTCTTCCGAACTTAAGTAATGCTTTATATGTATTATTGTAAATCTCTTCTCAACATTTAGTGTTTTATTCTCTATTTTAGTTATGATCTCAAATTAAAAGGGTTAAGTTGATTGGAAATGAACTTGTCTTGTAATTTTTTATATTACACATCAATGGTACATTAACTCAATATATCAAAAAGATTATAATGAAAACAATTATTGTTCATTGTAAACAACAATCAATTGTATATGGGATTATGGAAGCATTGGATGGAGATGAGTTATGTATTTGTTTTATTTTCGGGAATTGTTGTTGGGTAAATACTAAAAACAGTTGGAAATAGAGTTGGGATTTTATTTGGTTCGCATTGATCTTAGTACAGTGTACTTGGTTTGAGAGATCATATCCTTGTATTCATTTTTATTTTTTTTTGGTTTAAAGGGATTTTTTTATCAAGTTAGATAAAAGTGCATAAAATACGGGGTGGGATGGTCATAGAAAACTCTGAAAAATAGATATTGTTTCATCACCAATATGTCACTATAAATACTTCCCCATAACTTTGATTTTTTCAACCAAGTTGACGAGATATTAACATTTTTTTTCTTATTTTTAAGACTTGCTTATATTATGTTTTACCAATTCCATCAAAGTTCTAAATCTTGTACTATTCGTTTGGAGGTTGTAATATCCCTATGGTTTCTCAGGTCCTAGGATAGCTGGAAACAGGGTAATTGTGCAGTATTTTTTCTATAGGTAGTGAATTCCCTTATTGAACCAGACCAAAAATATCAGTGTTACCAACATCTCGATAAAATCTCGATGTTGGCGATATGATCTTCAAAATCAAGGTCAGTGATATTTTCCAATATTTTCATTCTTACAATAATGTTTTTCATTCTTATGACATTTTCCGATATTTTCCCCAATGTTGCCGATATTTTTGTTTTCAGACCCTCGACGATATTTTTACGATGCTGATGTTTGCAACACTAAGAAATATACAAGCACCAATTCCTAACAACAAGAAAAACAAGGTTTATTTGCAAGTTCTTTAGAAGATAACAACATTAACGAACAATATACAATCAAGAATGAACTTGTATTCAATGAATAATATCCACCACAATGTGTAGTTACCCAAGGCCATGTGTAATCCTATGATCATGTGAGTACACTCCAGGGTGTACTCGTCTACTACTTCATCATTAAATCCTTCGAACTCCTTTGTCAGAATGCCCTTCATGTCAACTAGGGTTGCGTCAATAAAATTGTGGGTGGCCCCACTATCAATCAATGAAGTAATCCGGTGTTCCTATACAACCCCTATGATCTGGAAGGTGTGATACCTGTGAACTCCTAATAGTGTGGCTATGACCATTTTCTTATTCTACTTATGTCGTGATTCATCTTCTTTGACTGCACTCTGGCGGCTCCTCCTTAGGGTTATTGTGTGTCTTGTCCTGGTCATGGCTTGTTTCCTCATCATCTTCTTTGTAAAAAATTACTTCTATGTAATGTGCTTTTCCTTTACCCTTTCACCTAAGCCCCGACCCCTAGGGGTCCCTACATGTGAAGCAAAGCTTCTTTCATATATAATATCTCTTCTAGTCTCCTCATCCATACGATTCTTCTCAGTCCCATCTTTTCGGAATGACTTGTTATCCTGGGGTTTGGTTGGCACTTTTGTCTTTGATAATGTATATTTCATGTCAAGTTTCTTCATAACCACATCTTGTAGTGTGGTTGAATTGAAGGCCTTGACCCACACATGCAAGAGTTCATCAAAACCCTCTGTGAATAACATAACCAATCTTTGCTCTGAGATGTCAGTTACTTGCAAAACAACCTTCTTGAACTCTGTAATATATTCCTCAGGTGTTCCTGTCTATCTTAGTTGTGCTAGATCACAGAAGGAGATCTCTGGATCCTTCCTATCAAATCTATCCATCAGTCACTATGTAAACTCCACATAAAATGTGATGCTAGAATGTCCTAGTGTCAGAGCCCTAATACCACCATTCATGAGCTTCATCGTCTAGATGTAGTGTGGAAAATTTGATGGCTTTGGCTTCTGTCATTGGATTGAGCTCGAGGTAGGTGTCTAAGTTTTTGACCCATGATCTGGCCAAATATCGAGATGAACCATCATATGATGGGATGGATAGTCTCCCCACCTTTCTCCTTAGATCAACTGTCTTTTGTTGTCCTGGTGCTCCTCTATTCCCTTCTCTAGGTCGGTTCTTGTATTTAATGTTGTCGCAGTCCTGTAAAGTCATAGTTTCCTAAAACTCTTCTCCAAGTGCTTGGTATTCCTGGAAATATGTGGAAAAATCCTCACCATGCCTCTGATGTGTTGGTTTCTCTTCAATGAAGCTAGGTAGGAGAGGTATGGGTGTTGTCCTACTCATGGTAGGATGCATAATCTTCCTAGACACATGAATATTGCTTCGTCCTATTGGGACCCCATTATTTCTCCCCTCATCTTGTGGATTGTGCTGTCCATTTTCACTATTACACCCCTCTACATCAGGCCTAGTGTGCCCATTGCCCCCATTGGAGATCAGGCCCTAAAGTGGGCTCAATACATGGGTGAGGGTGTTAATTTCTTTCACAAAGGTTTCCTTCATTTCATTCTGCCCTTCGGCTAAATCACTTAAGATGTGCAACACATTGTCATCGTTATGGTCCCCCATGCCCCTTGTTTCTTCTTCTTCTGATATTTCAGGTGCTCCTTGCTTCACTGATCCTCGTTTTCTCGTCATCCAGTCAGCCACAGGCTAGCAGGATGAAAGCTATGATCCCACTATAATATCCCTAGGGTTTATAGGGTCCTAGGAGAGCTGGCAACATGGTAATTGTACAATAGTTTTGTAATGGGTAGTGAGTTTCCTTATTGAACCAGACCAGAAATATACAAGCACCAATTCCTGACAATAGTTACAAGAAGGTTTATTTGTAAGTTATTTAGCAGATAAAAACATTAATGAAAAATACACAATCAACAATGAACTTGTAGTCAATGAATAATATCCAACACAGTAGAAACAATGAGTATATCCAACAACCACAATAGTATCAAAATCATCAACAAATCCTGTCCCCAAATCAGTTGTAACAATATCCAATACAGGGTCTAATACCAAATAGTCACCAGCAGTAAACCCTCTTAAAGGTTACTGTCCAAATTGATCATACAAGTAATACCAATCATCAAGAATTTGCAACAACAATTTCTATAACAGAAGTGTATCTAAGCTAGCCCTTACCTCTAACATAGCATTGAACAATTAAACCTATGCTTAGAAGACTCCTGGATGAGCCCCAGTGCTAAAATATGCTCTTGTTGTCCTGTTTATGAGCTCCAATAATGATCTGTCTGTACATTCCAAGTTGTTATAGGGTTCAGTCCTCCCTCCAGAAGGCCCCATAGAGTTTGACCCTTCCTAAGGCTGCTGGGATAGACTTGTAGCAGGTGAGGTGACAAAGGGTTGGTGAGGTGACAGGGGCCTTCCCTCTAAGTTACGCATGATTGCACTTGAGATTTTGGACATTATCTCAACAATTGCAAGTTCGTGTGATAACACACCTGAGACATATTCTATTGATCCTAAACCTCATTAGACAAGACCCCCTTTACCATTGGAAGTTAGTCCTCCTCCTCAACAAACCTTGCCTAAGATCGATAATATAGATTTAAATATTGATATGCATAATATCTTAGAAAATGTTAATGTACATGTCCCTCTCAGTATTGATATTGTGTTATTTTTTTAAATACCTAAAACACAATTGCTATTGCGACGTCTTGGAGTGTTGCTCCCATAGCAACCACATCGGAGATGATACGTTTTAACATCGCTATTTCCACGTCCAATACGTCTCTCTTTCTACCTACAAGATGTCTATCTTGCCACCTCCAAGACGTCACTCTTTCCATGTCCAAGATGTCATTCTTGCCACCTCCAAGAGTGTCATTCCCATAGCAACCACGTTGGAACTGATACCTCTTAACGATGCTCTTTCCACCTCCAAGATGTCGCTCTTGCCACCTCCAAGCCGTCTCTCTTGCAACCTCAAAGATGTCGCTTTTTCCACCTCCAAGACCTCTCTCTTGCCACGTCCAAGACATATCTCTTGCCACGTTCAAGACGTCGCTCTTGCCACCTCCAAGACGTCTCTCTTGCCGCGTCCAAGACGTTGGTCTTGCCACGTCCAAAACGTCGCAATAAAGGCAAAATCTATGTCGTCGAAAAATAGATGTCATGTGAAACGACATTTGAGGGGGTTTTCTATTTGTCGTTCTCTCGACAATATAAAGTGGAAATTGCATCGAACACACTGTCGGAATTTGACCCAAATGTACTAGTGAAATTATGGAAAACAACCATGGTTGAATAAATGGATGGCGGGGATAAAGATGAGGCTTTGGAATCAATCGAGTTGTCAACTAAGAGAAAACTTGTAGCACATGGGTGTGCAGGAATAAGTTGAAAGTAGAAGGTAAAGTGGAGAAGTAAAAATCTTTCTTAGTAGAAAAGGAATATCCCAAGGTGGAGGAAATCGATTTTGGAGAAATTTTTGTCCTATTGCTAAATTAATTTCTATTATATTCTTCCTTTAGTAATAGGAAATCGATTTTGGAGAAATTTTTGTCCTATTGCTAAAAATATTCAAGAAGTCTGCAAGGAAAAAATACTTCCAGAATCAAACTCCTACTAAATAAAAATGAAGATTTCAAATACTATTGATTACCTAATGATTAAGAATATGTGTTTTCTCCTCTAAGGTCATAGGTTCAAATTCAAATGAAAATAGGGTATATACACCTTTGTAAACTTTAATAAACAAATCCCTACATGGAGGGGGTCCCTTGTCCTAGAAAAAAGAGAATCTCATTCACCAATTTGATGTTTGGCTTCATCATCATTGTTACTCATTTGTAAAATTGATTCGATAAATCATATCTATATAAAGAATAGTACATTATGATTATCACTAATAATTGTAAAATCCCTCAAAGCTACGATGAATCCCATCATGTTCTTACCACCCATCATATATTTTTTAAGTTAGGTTAAACTATAAATTGTTATTCTTTCCATTAAACATTCCTCCACGTCACTATAATAGCCCGTTCCGTCTTTCCTTTATATCTTTTCGACTTATATCGTTTAATAGCACGTTCCCTCTTTCGTTTTACTAACTCTTAGTTTATATCCGTTACAATACAATGAATATTTTTTCTATCTTTCATTTGTTTTACATCTGATTTTTACTTTCTAATTATAACGCCATTAACAAAATTGTATGCAAATTAATTTCCCCATTTTGATTTCGACATTATTTTGTTTCAAAATTTAATATATTATATACTCGGACATTATTTTGTTTCAAGACTTAATATACTATATAAAATGAGCTACATTGCCTTCGTATGAATCGTTGGAGACCCATTGAGATCATACAATTATGTAAAAATACTACTAGATAAAAACATCACTAAAACGTACTTCTAACCTTTCAATGAGTTGAAAATAATTCTCGTTGGAGACCAATGGAGATTATACAATTATGTAAAAATGCTACTAGATAAAAACATCACTAAGACGTACTTCTAACTTTTCAATGAATTGAAAATAATTCCTAATCTCTTTTGACGTATTTTCATAAATGAGCCTTTGTAATGATATGCAATAAGTTAAAAAGGAAACTTAAATAACATAACTCGATATTGTTTGATTTAAATATTTATAAAAAATTTCAAGATCTATAAATAAAATGGTTGGGTACCTAATCTTCATGATTATGGTAGTTTGTAAATGATATTGTAAATAATAGAAATATGAAGAGTTATCAGTGATAGAAAAAGTTGTTTGAAAGATGAAAATCAAAGGTCATCAAATGTGTATTTATGAAGGTTTCATGTTAATGAAAAGCATCGAAGTGTGGAGTTATATTCTCTTCTATTATCTAGCTTGATAGTAGTTTCAGAGCAGGTTAAATCCATGTTTCTCTGCCCCTATGCATTTCGTTTCCCTTCTTCCTTGTGTAGAAACATCCCTATGCCTGCAAGTTGTTCCCTTTGCCTACAAATATGTCTCTCGTGCATAAAAATGCCATTGACATCTCCTACATCTCTGAGATCTAACAATGGTCTAAAAACCATAATCTTATTCAACCACATTCCTCTCTATGTAATTTCAAACCTTAATCTGTAACATCCCCACTATAACTCCTAGTTTGATTAATGCATAATGTAGATATGAATATGGATATGGCCAAACAATGTAATATGTAAAATGTACTATGGGAAATTTTGGGTATTTTTCCATACATGACATCAACAGTGATGTGGAGTCCACATAGTTGTGATGTGGAAGTGGTGACGTAGATTTCCATGGTGGTGGTTGGTGGCTTGGTGTCAGGTTTGTTGACGGACGAAATTGAACGCTCGCCAACTAGAAGAGTGGATCCGGTCTAGGGTTGTCTAAATAACCCAATCCATTTGGGATGAACCACCCTGACGGGTTTAGCGGCTCCGTTGGCCTATCTAAGTCCTAGAAAACAAATAAAAAAAACTACACTAAGGAACTAATCTAAATGAAAACAAACTAATAAACAAATCTAGACTACATATATATAGTCTATTAACTAAATCATACAACTATAATTATCTAAAGTTAAATGTTCAATTATCAACAGAATCAGATCCAATTACAAATATACAATATTTACAGATTACAGATTTAAATAAAAACCTGCAACAATCATTTGTAAACTGTCCTAAGACAACGAAACTATTATTTTTCGATTTTTACAATTTTATGAGAAAGGAATTAAATAAAAACTATCTAAGATAAGCAACTAAAATAATAAATCTAACTATAAATCTGAACTATACATATATCTATCTAAACTACTTAAATTATACTAACAAATTTACTATAAAATAACGAATAACAAACTGACCTGAAGTAACGCTTCAGGTTTGTCCTGTATCCAATAGTCGATTTAGCTGTTCGATGGGAGGAAACCCGCACCGGATTCTCCACGAGATTCTCGTAAACAAAAAGTAGCTGTGCTCTTAAAATATAAATGACAGGACAAACAAGACATAAAAAACTACAACAATCGTATGATTTACAAATTATCATAGTCACATAAATCCTTGTGCAAAATTTGTACAAAATAATTCAATTAACGAAAAAGATAAACCTGTATTCATTAAATTGAAATAGAGTAATCACTGCATTTTTTAAATAAAAGAGATCAGATATGGACAACATATAAACCAAATTACATCATCCTGCAACGAATTACGATAGCTAAAGTAGTCGATAATTAGTTGTGAATTGATATGAATAAAACTTGAAACAAAAGTTTGATATATCGAAAGCTAAAGTTGTTACAAGACATCAACTTTCATCTCAGTTTGCATCATTATAAATCCATAGTCTGGTTCTCCCAACAGTGATGATGATGTGTCCATTACAAAAAATGACAAGTATTTAAAGACCTCCCATAGGGTAAAACATCCCTGTGGGAATTATCAAAGCAGTTTTACAAAAATCTGGGGATAATATCCCAAGTCTCTATTTCTGACTCAAGTTAACAACCTATAACAAAACTGTATCACAAAAACATCTCTCAAACTACCACAGCATACCAATTGGTCATTGAAATTCGTATGCACCTGAAAGAGGACAAGAATAGACAAGTTTAGAGGATATTTTATTGATAAAATCATTAAAAAAACTAACTTTTATGACTAGCTAATAGAATCAAACGATTCTGTAGCTGGTCTAATTTTAAAACATAACTGTTTTAAATCAATCCAGAACTAACAAAATTATATTCAAATAAATATTTGATTACTAATTGAAAACTAAACGAATCATTCAAACCAAAACTTCTATGCTAATTGAGAGCAAATAAAATCATGTTTGAATCTATTTAAATCAAAACAGGCTGTAACCAATAAAGTAAATTTTTCATGCAATAATTAATGTCGACTCAGCCATCAACAAAATCATTTTTGGTAAATCAAAGTCAGCAGGATTGTTTAGAAACAAACATAACTTAATCGAAATCAAACCCAATTGACTATCCATATAGAATTGTTTCAAAAAGCAATCCAAACAAAATAAAAAACAAATCAATCAT
>CBVK0100670246.1:0-16241 GCA_900067695.1 Picea abies
GGGTATGTGGATTCCATAAAACTAGAATATTATGGAATCCACATACCCTTTTCCATAGAATATACTAACTATATCCAAAAACCAAAGACATGAAATATGGTATAACTACACATATTATATAAATATATTATCAAGGAAAAAATAAGCTAAATGCAATTTGGACATTTGAAAAAAAAATTACAAGTTAAATGAGTACATCAATCAAAAATAACATACTAACCTTGCAAGCTCAAAATCTGAGCTATGTAGATCGATAATTGGATTTGTTCAACCGATAGGTGATGGAAAAAATAAACAGCTCAAACAAAAGCCAAGAGCAGTGTCGCAACTATAGCAATTGTGTCACAAAGTCTCCTAAAGTCACATACATATAGATAAAATAGTCAACTAGCCATTAACACCGACCAATGAGATAAACAAAATTTTCATCTATATTGCCATGAATGTTTGTCTATATAGCGACAAAAATCCTGACTAGGTTAAATTAAGATTTTAGTCGATATTGCGATGAATGTTCGTAGCAATAGCGATGAAAATCCCACCCTGTTTAAAAAAAATATGAAACTAGTGGAAGCGTGGAAAATTTTCATGGAATAATCCACCCATATGTAGTAGTGAGACAACTTCCTCTAGTGTGTTGGGATGATATAAGAAATGGTCCAATATTTTAGTAATTTCTTCCTCTTCACTTCTATTATTTCTCAGTGTGGGATGAACCTTAATAGGTTCAACATTAATCAATCCATTATGTTCAATCTTGTCGATAAAAAAATTGGCCAATTTATCTTCTCACGTCAAGGATCCCCTAATCACCTCCTTGTTGACATTGAAGTTGAGATTGCCACCAATGATGATACCATCCTTATGGATACATTGTAATCCAATAATATTGGACCAAAAATCGTCCTTTCCCTCGTATCATCCATATAGGTTGAGAATAGAAAAGTTATGGTCCAATTCCATGTCGAAGACCTATGTAAGGAGACTTGAGGAAATTAAAAATTAGTTTAATAAATTTCATTTATATGAGAGGCCCGTAATTGGGAAACCAAATTTTACCAAAGAATCCTCAACCTAGAAAACGTTTCTCCAACTTAGGAATAAAAGAGCCAATTTCACCCATTGATTCTTGAATAAACATTATCTATGGATACTCTGCTTCAATAAGTCTCTTAAGGGAAATATTCTTGGCCCTCCCCCTAGGCCTCGAATATTGATAGAAAAGAGATTCATAGAGGACTCAAGAAAGGGGATTTTCCTACTCTAAGAACCCAAAAAACGACATGTTGTCATCCATTTGATACCTCATAGGAAGATTCATCTTGAGCATGTTTAAGATATGACTTGCATCTAGCTCTAACAGGTCCAATATCCTTTGTAACATCACAACCTAAAACTACAAATATGGGGGTATCCTAAGGGGGATCGCTAGGCCTAAGAAAATATGGCTCCCTTCCTGAAGAGACATAAAACGAATCTGAGGATAAATCTTTTTGAGGACTGGTCACTTGATAGTTAGAATTGTTTGAGTCCTTATATATATCAACAACAAACAAACCCTATGGTTAACACAAAGGTTGAATCATATGAGCAGGCTCTCTGAAACAGACTTAAAGAATTGGAAAACCTTATGTTCTTTTAAAACAAGCCTAGGAAGGGAAAGAGTGGAGGAAAGAGGAGGGATAAATGATCGAAAAAAATTAACACAAATTCTGGACAAAGGAGAGGTCTTTTTCTAGATTGTTTCAATATTTCTCCATTAAGAAGTCATCATCTCAAGACCCTCTCCAAGTAAAACTAGTTGTACTTTTTCCTCTAACCAGATTGTCTTCTCTTCATGCAATTGAATCAGAACTTTGCCAATTTGAATATTCTAAATATCACCAACTTACTCTAAGGTCGGAGACTGAGGCATTGGCTCCCTTGATCCATTAATATTCCCATGGATCTCCAAGCTATCATGATGCAGGAGAATCATCAAAGAAAATTGACAAGAAAACATGGAATGACTCAGCATATCCGCTCAACCCGCAAAGAACCATTTTTTATTTCCAAGGAAGGTGGGACATTTATTTTGAATCATGTTGTAATTAAATATCCCTTGATCTCGAGAGATTAGAAACATTGAATATGTGTCAGGAAGGTTGTAATTGAATTTAATAGTTGTAGGAGGCATAGATCATGAGTATCTACTCAGATATGAACTGTAAATGTACATTTATTATAATAGACTTACTGATAGGAATCCATTTATCAGATGTAAAAGGATCAAAAGTATCTAGAGAAGAAGGCTCGAGAATCCAGGAAAATACAAAACATTGTAATCTATGTTGAAAAAACAAATTTGGAAGAGAAGAGAAAGAATCTCGAGTTCTGGGAGGAGAGACTGTAAACTTGTTTGGTTTCTCTGAAAATGAATATAAATAGTGTTTACTGCATGTTCTCCATATGTGTGTTGTGTGTGTGTGATATTATGAAATTTTTTAAGTTTCAATTGTTTCTCTTATGTAAGTTTAAATGCAAAGATTGTGTAGAAATCCCACACAAGGTGTCTGTAGGACAATATTTCTGAAGGTAAAAGCTTAGGAGAGTTAGTGCAAGGAGTGCGCAGGACAATCTTTCTAATGTTCAAAACTCAGGAGAGTTAGTGCAATGAGTGCACAAGAAAATAATTCTAAGGGTCAAAGCTTAGCAGCGAAGCACAAGTGTGCACCAGAGATCACTTAGTAGAAGTGATAAAACTTAAAAGGGATAGTATCGTATAGTTCTAAGGAAAAACTCAAAGTTTTTCGAAATAATTTGGGAAGGATCAAACGATCATGGTCAGTTGTTTTGGACCCAAATACCCGCAAGACGTTGACTGTCCCAACTAATATTAGTTGTATATTCGGTGGAAGAGTTGATTTTTTTGATATCTAAGTCATTCAAGCTTCAGAAGTGCAACTATTTTGGAATAGTTAGTTGTTTGTTGGAGGAGAAAAGGTCTACATCCCCACGAACTATTGATTTGGGAGTTTTGGATCTAATGAAATCTGTAGATATAAGAGAGATAATAATCCCTGACAGCTATCTGATCTTGGGTGAGTAAAAAATATGGCCATTGGAGTTGGAGGAGTGGAAGGATAGGGTAAAAACCACAAATGTTGGTCGAACCACTTTATGACCAAACGCGACCGGTAAATACTTCAGGAAAATCGGCTTCACTTTTACCCTTTGGAGCTTCGAAGTCCTGAAGTGTCGCATAATGCTTTTCAATTAAGAATTGGGTTCTAGCCCATAGTCACATGCACAACCCTGTCAGGGAAAGGACCCTAGTGGATTTTAAATTTTACGACTTCAGGGCAGGGGGCATGTGGAAGGAGAAAACCCAGGGGTCTATGAGATATAGAGATCCATTCCATCTCCTCTTTTGGGAACGATCCATACCGAGAGGTCGAGGAGTGCATCAAAGAGGTATCAAAGAAGGACAAATCTCTTTGAGGAGATATATAAGACCCATGTCTCCAAGGAGACACAAAGGAATTAATCTCAATGAAGGTAGGGAGATACATGTATCCAAAATATATATGGAGGAGGAAATGAGAAAAATTTGTGTAAAGTTAGACACCATGGAAGAAACACAAAAGAGAGCACCAGATTGTAGATATGTTAGTGATTTCTAGGATGAAAATCTAGAAGATGAAGAGGAAGCTGCATGAGAAGGAGGAACAAAGGAACAATTATTGAGAGTCATTGTCAAGCTGGGAACCAGGGAAAAGATAGAAGTTACAATGTATGAAGCTAATATGGACGTGGAAGAATTACTTGACTCGATAATTTCCTTGGATAAATATTTTTATTATGAGGAGATAGTGGAAGAATTATTTGAATGGATAAGTTCCTTGGATAAATATTTTTATTATGAGGAGATAGAAGATGAGAAGAAATTAAATCATTTTGTGACCAGGTTGAAGGGACATGCAAAATTATGGTGGGAAAAATTGCAAGCTGACAGAAGAAGGAAAGGTAAGTCCAATATTAAGAATTGGGATAGAATGGTATCTAAGATTAAGGTTAAGTTCATACCCAAATATTATCAATTGAATCTGTTTAGAAGACTACAAAATATGAAAAATAAAGGTATGTCAGTGAAAGAATATACTGAATAATTCTATAAGTTGAATATAAGAGCACGACACATGGAAAATGATGAAGATAAAGTTTCTAGGTATATCAATGGGTTGAGGTATGAAATTCAAGATGAGATTATTATGGTGATGATAAGGACTGTATAGGATGATTATCAGGTATCCCTGAAGGGAGAAGAAAAACTGGCAAGAAAGAAGATCCAAAAGAACAAGGGAGAGAATCCAACAAGAGGAAAAGGAAGACTGAAGGAAAATTTCTAGAAGCCAAGGGAAGAAATTAGTGGCTCTAACAATCAAGAGACTAGAGGAGGGGAATCTAGGGGAAGGAGACCTTTTCCAAGTGGTAGAGGAGGAGATATTAAGTTTTAGGATTGTGGAAAAACATGAAACATGTCTTGGGAATGTCCTGAAAATAATATTGGATATTTTAGAGGAGCTCACATTACTAAGGCTCAATAGAAGACTGTGGAGAGGAAAAACCAAAAGCTGTTGAAGAGGGAAGATCACTCATGATGAGGAAAGCTCTTGTGAATCCATAAAACGAGTTCCAAGAGCCAACAAAAAGAAAAATATTATTCAAAACCATTTGCAAAGCAAAAGAGAGGGTATGTAATGTGATTATTGACAATGGGAGCACTGATAATTTAGTGTCCACATAAATGGTGGAAAATTTCAAGCTAGACATGAAAACACATCTGAATCTGTATAGGGTTTCATGGTTGTAGAAAGGACATCAAGTCATGGTGAGTGAACATTTTAAATTTTAATTTAATATTGATAGTTATAAGGATGAAGTTTTATGTGATGTCATACCTATGGATGTTTGTCATGTTCTATTGGGGAGGCCATGGAAATATGACAAAAACTTCATATATGATGGGAGGAATAGTACTTATACTCTTGAGAAGAATGGGTGTAGGCATATGTTGTTACCACTAGAAGATAAGAGAGTAAAAAAGGAGGCTAGTACGAATATACTTATCATGAGTGGGAAGGAGCTCTTAAAGGAAGTTAAAAGATTGGGAGAGAAGTTTGTTGTTATATGTAAGTCAAGAGATATCCTTACAAATAATTATATGAATAATTTACCTGTTGAAATAAAGGAATTATTGGATGATTTTTTTGACATTGTGTTGGATGAGTTACCTAATACTTTACCTCTCATTAGAAGTATTATTCATCACATCAACCTTATTTTGGGTGCAAATTTTCCAAACAAAGAATCATATAGATTGACCCCAAAGGAGAATGAGGAGGTCAAGAGGAAGGTACAAGAGTTGTTGGACAAAGGGTTGATCAAAGAAAGTCTAAGCCCATGTGAAGTACCAATTGTGTTGGGTCTAAAGAAGGATGGTGGCTGGAGAATGTGCATGGATTCCATAGCTATCAATAAGATAACCATTAGGTATATATTGCCTTTACCCAGAATAGATGATTTGATGGATTGTTTGAGTGGAGCTAGTTATTTTTCTAAGATAGATTTGAAAATATTTTATCATCGGATAAGGATGAGAGGAGGAGATGAATGGAAAAAAAAATTCAAAAATAATGAAGGGTTGTATGAGTGGTTTTTCATGCCATTTGGTTTAACCAATACTCCAAGTACATTCATGAGATTGATGAATGAAGTAATTAAATATTTCATTGGAAAATTTGTAATTGTTTATTTGGATGATGTCCTAGTCTGTAGTAAGACTAAGGAGGATCATTAGAGACACTTGAGGATGGTGTTGAGGAGATTGCAGAAAGAGAAATTGTTGATAAATTTGAAGAAATTTTCTTTTATAAAGACTGAAATTGTGTATTTGTGGTTTGTGATTTCTTCAAATGGATTGAAGATGGATCTAGATAAGGTGAGAGATATAAAAGAGTGTCCTTCTTCGATAAGTGTTTTTGAAGTAAGAATATTTCATGGGTTAGTGATTGTTTACATAAATTTCATCGGGAATTGCAGTATTATTTGTGCACCCACAGTGGATACTATAAAAAAAGAACATGGATCATTTGATTGGAAAAAATAAGTTGAGAAAGGATTTAGGCTATTAAAGGAGAAGATAAAAAAACAACCCATCTTAATTTTACCAGACTTCAGGAAGAATTTTCAAGTCAAGTGTGATGCAAGTGGAGTGGAAATTGGTGCAGGTTTAAGTCAAGACGATAAGCCTATTCCTTATTTCAGTGAGAAATTGAATGACGCTAAAAAGAAGTATTAAACTTATGATAAGGATTTTTATGCTATTATTCAATCTTTGAAGAAGTGGAGGAATTATCTTATGCCAAAGAGGTTTATCTTGTATACTGATAATCACGCTTTGCAATTGATAAACAGATAGGAGAAGTTGAACTAGAGACATGCAAAATCGGTATAATTCATGTATAATTTTACTTTTTTCATTAAGCATATTAGTGGGAGTGCTAACAAAGTTGCAGATGCTTTGAGCAGGTGATGTTTGATATTGTAAAAATTTCAAGTGGAAACTTTGGGGTTCGAACAACTCAAGGGAATGTAAAAGGAAGACCCATATTTCAAGGAGGATTATGTGGCTTATGAGAATCATTTGATGGGGGATATAAGTCCATGGATGGAGTACCTGATACAAGAAGGATTGTTTTTGAAAGAGATTTAGTTACGTATTCCAAAATGTTCAATGAAAGATAATTTGCTAAAGGAGAAGCATAATGGAGGATTATTTGGACATTTTGGCCATGAAAATACTTATGCACAGTTGTGTTCTTCTTACTACTGGCCAGGAATGAGATATGACGTGAAGAAGTTTGTGAAAAAATTCATAATTTGTCAATATGATAAAGGGAAGAAAAAAAATAAAGGACTGTATCAACCATTACATATTCCAAACAGGCCATGGGACGTTATAAGTATGGATTTTTTTCTGGGATTACCAAGAACCAAGAGGGGAAGTGATTCAATTTTCATGGTATTTGACAAGGTTTTAAAGATGACACATTTTATACCATGCCACAAGACAAGTGATTCCACCCATGTAGCAAATTTATTTTGTAAGGATATTATGAGATTGCACGGGTTGCCTAGGAGCATAGACTTAGATAGAGCCACAAAGTTTGTAGGACATTTTTGGAAGACTTTGTGGAAGAAGATGGGGAAATTATTTTCCATTAGTTTCACATATCTTCCTCAGAAAGATGGACAAACTCAGGTAGTGAATAGAATCTTGGGAAATATGGTAAGAAGTTTGGTATCTAAAAATAATAGTCAATGGGATCAAGTTCTACCTCAGGCGAAATTTGCATATAATGATTCACCAAATAGATGTACTGGTAAGAGCCCATTCCATATAGTATATGGAATGCACCCAAGCGGAATTTTGAGTTAAGAGACTTGGGACAAGCTGAATTGCAATGCGTAGGAGAAGAAGAATTTGTTACAAAGATGCATAATTTGCATGAACAAATCAAAGGCCAACTACATAGAAACAACCAAAAATACAAATATGGAGTAGACCAGAAAATGAGAGAAGTAAGTATTGAAGATGGAGATCAAGTTTTGGCACATCTAAGGAAGGAAATATTCCCCCGAGGGGAATATAATAAATTGAAATTGAAAAATATAGGGTCTTGTAAAATCCTTAGAAAATTTTATGCAAATGCTTATGAGATTGAGCTACTAGACAACATTGGAATTTCACCAATATTTAATATAGTATACTTATATCCAAGTATAGAAGGGATGGAGCAGAAGAAGCATATGGTCAAGAAGAGGTCTAGTGGATGCAATAGATGCCCACATCAGGAAAGCTACAGATAGAAAATATTTTGTATCAAAAGATTTCTAAAAGGACCAGAAGGAAAGTATATCATGAATACTTGGTCAAATGGAAGGAACTTCCAACAAAAGATGCAAGATGGCTGACTAAAGCAGAAATTCAGAAACATGGGAAAGGAATTAATGAGCTCATGGAAAGGAGCCCATGAATATTTTGTCCAAAGGAGTCTAATGCAGGATCATCATCAAAGACAATTGACAAGACAACATGGAATGACTCAACATATCTTCTCAACACACAAAGAACCATTTTGAGTTCCAATGAAGGCCCGACATTTATTTTAAATCATCTTGCAATCAAAGATCCCTGATATCGAGAGATTAGAAACATTGAATATATGTCAGGAAGGTTGTAATTGACTTTAATAGTTGTAGGAGGCATATATATCAAGTATAGGAATCCATTTATGAGATGTAAGAAGATCAAAAGTATCTAGATAAGAAGGACCGAGAATCGGGGAATATAAAAAACATTGTAATCTATGCTATATAAAAAAAAAAATTGGAATAGAAGAGAAAGACTCTCAAATTCTAGGAGGAGAGGTTGTAAACTTCTTTGGTTTCTCTTAAACTTAATAGAAATAGTGTTTACTGTATTTTCTGCATACGTGTGTTGTGGGTGTGTGAGCTTATGAAATTTGTTAAGTTTCAATTTTTTCTCTTTAGTAAGTTAAAACGTAAAGAGTGCACATAAATCCAACGTAAGAGTGCACATAAATCCAACGTAAGGTTTGCGTAGGGAAATATTTATAAAGGTAAAAACTGAGAAGAGTTAGCACAAGGAGTGCACAAGACAATATTTCTAAAGGTAAAAAATCAGGAGAGTTAGCACAATGAGTGCATAGGATAATAATCCTAAGGCTCAAAGCTCAGGAGAGAAGCACAAGTATGCATCGGAGATCATTTCATAGAAGTGATAAAACTCAGAAGGGATAGTTCCCTAGAGTTCCAAGGTGAAACTTATAGATTGTCGAAATCCTTTGGGAAAGATCGAATGATCATGGTCGGTTGTTTTGGGCCCCGAATACCTGCAGGCCACTGATTGGGCCAAATAATCTTAGCTGTAGATTCGGTGGTAGAGTCAAGTTGTCCGATCTCCGAGTCATTCGGGCTTAAGAAGTGCAACTATTTTGGAATAGTTAGTTGTTGGTTGGAGATGAAAAGCCCCACATCCCCGTGAATCGTCGATTTGGGAGTTATGGATATGATACACACATATGAATACATAAATACATACATATATACATATCAATTTTAGATCCCCAAGTTTACCCAATGAAATCAACCTCAACTATTTGGATCAAAGGTGTTGATAAAAAAATCAATGGCTTTGATCATTTTGGACCAAAGAAGAGCTCCTGGAAATGTGAAGTACTTTGGATCTTAAATAATTAGAGTCCTTTATTTTTATCAATGAAATCAATGGCTATGGTCATTCCAGAGCCAAAGAAAGTCATGTTTCATAGGGATCCTCTTTGGTCCAAAATGACGAAATTTGTTGATAACTTGATCAACACTTAGATTCAACATTTGGAAGGGAAAACAGATCAATGATGAAAGTTAATATCAGAGATCTAAGTGAGTGGGGGTTAATGGAACAAAAATCTCAGATACCACCAAACCACATTTAATATAGGTGTTGAGAAATGGTTTAATAGTTTTGATCAATTTCAATTTATATGTCTAATTTTTGGGTACTGGCCTTACTCCTAAAAAGTCTTCAATTTTAATTATCTTCTTGCCCTTTTCTATACGAGAAGTGGTAGTGTAGGATTGAACTTGAAACTTCTATGTTTGACCTCTTCTCCTTCAAAACCACTAGTGGTGTGTCTTAGAAACTATAAAGTGTGTATTTTACGGGTATGGGTTTTATATTTGGTAAAATCATAAAGATGAGTAACACTTTTTCTTATTTTATGACAATGTTTTCTTAATCTTAACATGTTCCTCAACTTAGGGTAAACAAAAGTAGTTTTTTATTTAGAATTTTAATTTACTGTAAAAACAAAATTTGTGAAAAAATTTGTTATCTTTCTACTGACTATTTTTCAATTTTTTTTTATTGATATTTGATATGTCAATTTGGCAGTGTGTTCTTTAAGAATGAAGGGACAGATAATGAGCTATTTTTTCCCACAACAATGTATCCATTATTAAAATTTTGTTTTTGACAAATGAAATATACTGCAACAAAGACTCTATTTTGTGATGACTATAGTTTTGAATCTAACAGATGAATATTAGAATTTTTAGAATTTTTTTAAGTTGACCAATCTCAAAAAGTTACATATTTTAAACACATGTTTTCCTCCACCATGTATCTATCTTAATTTTAACTTAAAAGTAAAATCTAAAAATACCCTTTTGAAGAGAACAATTTAAGGATTATGAATAAAAAATTTCCATAATTTTCCACTGTGTATTTTTAGAGATATGGATTTTTCATTTCACCGAATCATAATCTCACCTAAAGATATTATGCAGTGATTTTTTTATAAAATTAAATAAAATTAGATAAAAACAATGAAAAGGAAAACAAATTATACCCAATGAAAGTAGATTCAATTCTTAAAATGTTGGTATCAATTCTGAAACTAAATTCTAAGTATTTGTAGGAGTCCGCTACCTCCAAAGATGAAGTAAAATGGAGAGAATTTGTAGTTTCTTACAAACAATCTAATTTTGAGGTTTTGGGCCGAAATATTCTTTCGGTCACCTAACAACAAAAAAATAAAATGATCTTGATGTACCTAAAAATGGTTGATAAGTGTCCTCAACCTAGAATTAAGGCTCTTTTATTTTTTATATTATTTTCATAAACCTTTTCCATTCTTTCTAAGCGAAAGAATTGGAAGATAATTAAATATATGGAAAGTGTTTAAGAGAGAGTGATCCATTTTTTTATAAACCATATCCAAATGAATCAACAAAGTAAGAAGACAAATCATTTATTAAAGATGAAGAAGAGAGTAAACTTGGAGGTTGCAAATCAGCATGATCTCTTGAAGCTGTAGATTGAGAGTGCACAACTGACAAATGGCCTGTTTGTACATTGGATAATCTCGTGATAACTCAAACATGGAAACGCTAATCCTCGTTCTTCATTATTGTCTTTCCCATGCCAAGTACATACCTTGACTCCAGATTTGTTGCCGTAAAATGTGGTATCATAATACAATTAACATGACCTTTTATAAATAAAACACAGCAAATTGTTTCAACAAATAATTTTCTCAAATCTTGAACAAGTTCAATTCAATTGTCGATGTCGATATATGTGTTTTTAGGTATATGTGTTTTTAGGTTTGTGTTTTCAGGTTTCGTTTTACTTCTTAGCAGAATGTCTGAGTAATCTATTTATATAGTTTTTTTAGTAATTAATAATTTGTATAAATTTTAATTAATATTTTAATTTTTTTTAATGATTATATATATAGTTTGAATAAATTTAATAGTTAAAAATACGTGTTTCCTTTTAAAAGATTATAAATTCAAATTTAGAAGAGTAAGTTATGTATACTTCCTTAAAGGTTATAAAAATTATTCAATACAAATACTACAATTAACATAGCATAAACCAATCACCATTTTTCTGATTGCTTGGCTTGAAGTGGAGAAATTGCTTTGAATTCGGTAGGAGTAGTAATTATATTTCTTAGATGATAGTAAATGTTATAAAATATTTAGTGTATAGATTAAATCATATTCAATTTATTTTGCATTATATTTTATAAAAATTAAATAAAATATAGAAATATTGTTAAATGTTTTTAATTAGTATTTAATATAAATGTTAAAAATATCTTTATTACATGATTGATTCAGTTATTTGCTTAATTTATTTGCAATTTATCTAAGAATTATAGACATCTTTTTTTAGTCTTAATTACACTTTTTTATTCGTAATTACACTATTCATATATACTTGCTTTATTACATTCTTATTATCAATATATTTAAATGTTTATAATAAATTATTAATATAAAAAAATAAAATTATTAATAAAAAATAATATCATGTTATCTAAGATAATTGAATTATATTCTCAATTTCTCAATTTGATAGTATTTTTAGAAAAATAATGTAAATTTATCTTAAACTTGATATATTTAATACAAAAATAAATTTAATAATCTAGTTTAAGTTTTATGATAAATTTAATATAATTTATGATGCACAAGCATCCTTTCCACCTCAACACATGCTAGCATTCCATCACATCAAAGCGCATTCAAGGAAGGGAGAGGCTCAACCCTTCATTTTTAAAATTTTAAATGTAATTAAAAGCAATTAAATGTTGTAAGGCTAGAAGAGTCGAGTTGATGCCTTTGTAGAAGCTGTAGTTGATGTCGCCTTTAATGGCTAGTTGTAGGCTGATCTAGATCCGATTCAGACTATATTTTCTTTTATTGTGATGAGCCTCGGTAGATAGGTGTTGTAATTAGTGATTAGACACCACTAGTGTAGTTGGAGGGAAAGCTCGATGAGCCCTTATTGTATAAATTTTTGTATCGTATGACCAGTAGAGGTTCTTGAAAGTAGAGAGGAAAATCATTGTAAGCCAAGGAGAGAAGAGCCGATACTCTGTTGTAGTCTGAGCATGCACATATTGTAATATGCATTCATATTAATACAAAGAAGAGCAGTTTTTCCTACATAATATTCTGTGTATGTTTCCATATGTTTTATGAATGTTGTTATCTATGTGTTTATGTGTACATATGTTGTAGATGTATGTGATAGGTTCCATCTGCAGGGACCAGATAGAATTCTCTATCCATGAGTTTGCTAAATTGTTCTAGGTTTCTTGGCTATGCAAGGAGTGCATGACAAAGTATTGAACTCTATAGCCAACGCAAGGAGTGTGTATCTAAACTCTGCTTCGAGTTTAGAGGAGAACGTGCTAGGTGGGAACACCATGATAGTTTACAGACTCGGAGAGGAGCCTCAAGGTTACTAAACACCTTGGAGGGAAAGATCGTGCAGAGAAGACATAGAAGGAAGAGTTGTTGCATACTCCATAGAGCTCTTCTAGGTGAGCATTGAGTAGGTGCAAGTGCACACAAGAGAACTCTGCTTTGAGTTATATGAAGAGAGTGTCAAGGAGAATAAACGACAAAGTTATTGAACACTCTGTAAGCTCAGCAAGGAGTGCTTGGAGAAAGTGCAAAGAGTGCACAGGACCAACACCTTCTGAAGTGTTTGAGAAGTTGAAGAAAATAGATTTGTTGGAAACTCTATAGGAGAGCTCTACAAGTGTGCATTGAGCGAATGCAAGGAGTTTGTGACTGAACCTAAAGGAGGTTAGGATTTAGGAGGAAGACTTGTGAAATGAGTGCACCAGGCCAACACTTAGACAAAGTGTGGAAAGGCAGTCGTCTGAAGGCTTAGACAAGCGCTAGAAGTGCGCAGAGGTGAACTTACTCCAAGTTCAGAAGCTCAAGAGGGAGAGTAGAGAGTGGGCCAGGAGGGCACCAGAAAATCTTCTAAGGAAGCAAATGACCAAGACCCTTTGAGGTTCAAGTGATAGACAAATATCAGGAGGAGAAGCACAAGTCGAGACCCAGTTGTTGGGCTCGCAGGAGAAGGTTTATAGGTCACAACCTTTGAACACTTGAAATTTTTCACAATTCGGGAGAAGTTCAAAGCTCAGGAGGAGGAGCGAAAATATCCATCCGATCAATTGCAAGGAGAGATCTAGGTCATTGAATTCTACACCCAAACACCAAAAGGAGTGCGTAGAGGAGGAGAGCAGATCCCATCCATTAGATCTGAGCATGGAGGATCGACACTCGTCGAATCCAGGTAAAGTGCAAAAACCTTAATCTTCTCAAGTGCACAAGAGACCAAAATAACCAAAGTCTCGAAGTGGATCAGGATCGTCCATCATGTAAAGGGACAGGTGGCAGAAGATATGGAAGTCTAGAGGAATCACACTCCGGGAGATTCCAGGTGAGAAACGTGCAAAATTGTTGAATTTGTGAAGTAGATATTGGCTGTCGATCACCAGGAGGAGCACGTGGCATCAAATTGTGTCATCTGGAAGGTAAGCACTTCAGAAGAAACTAGGTGTAGATGGGTGAAGAACTCTCAAAGGCTTGTGAGCCGAAGTAGATCTAGGTCATCCATTTGTGAGGACAGGTGTCACTAGATCCTACACTCCGGAGCAGAGGTACCTCAGAAGAATTAAAGTGTGGAAGTGTGAAGACTTCGAAAGATCGGAGTCACGAAGTCATCCTAGTTGTCTGTGAAGAAGGACGCATGGTAGAAGATCTTCCATTTCAGAGAAAGGTCGCTCTAGGAGAATTGTATGGTGCAAAGGTGATTTATGTCGAAGTTCCAAAGCAGTCAAGTAAATATGGATCGTTGGATCTGGAAAGGGTACATGGAAAATATATGCGTACTTCGGAGGAAAAGCACTTCAAAAAAATGTTTGTGTGGAGAGAGAAAAACTTCTGAAGTCATGAAGTACCTAATTCCATCGTGACCATCGATCTAAGGATGATACGCATCATCAAATCATGGACTTCAGGGAAAGGAGTGAGGAGGAAGTGGATCCATTGACCAGAATTCGTCTGAAGCTCCAAAGGTAAGAAGCTTAATCCTAGCTGTCAATTGTGTGGACACGTGGAGCATAGTGATTTACTTCTGAGAAAATTCACTACGGAGGAAGTGAAGAGTGAAGGCACGAAAAGTCCCGAAGTCTGAAGCACTGAAGTCCATCTGAGTCGTTTGTTGGAAAAGGACGCACGATGAAAGATCTATCACTTCGAAGGATTGACACTAAGGAAGAAAGAGGGTCAAGGGGCATTGACTGCAAGTCACTCGAAGTGAAACAAGGATGCACCTCAACCATTGATTGAGGTGAGTACATGGTGCTTGATCCATAGCTTCAGGAAAAGTCACATTGGGGGGGAAATGCATTAGAATGTTCAGAACTCCTGAGCACTGAAGTTTCGAAGTAGATCACAATCGTCAGTTGTAAGAGGAGCACGAACCATACATCTGGTCCATGTGATATCCTCGATTCATAGTTTGGGGAAAAAAGAGTCAGGTACATTCAAAAGCGTCGAATCCTAAATTTTCAAAGAGAGATAGCCAGAGGTCATAACTCATGGTCATATTGAAAAAGAGCCTAGTGGAGGAGCTAGCACTCACTACTCAGTGTTACCAGAGGCGCCAAAGAGTGGGGTTGCAGGTAACTAGAACCTATGTGGGTAACATCAAGGGACCTATGTGACTTAATGTTTTGGTCTATTATAGGCCCGAAGAGATAATTCGACTCAAGTATTTGAAGATTCTAGACTGGGAGGTTGAGCATCCCTGAGGAGAGAAGGGGGGGGTCTACATCAAGTGGTATTAGATCTTGATTTTTTCTACAGATTGTAGGCAAAGGAGACAGAGTGTTGATACTTTGTGAAGGATTGTTGCAAGTTCATAGCAGTCAAGTAAACAACCAGGTGGGTTGTAGGAAAAGCTAGATATACTCTCATTTGTAGAGTAGAAAACATACAACCAGGTGGGATGAATATAGAGAAGAAGATGGATACTGAAGGCCATAGGCGTAGTCAAGGAAAGGACTGCTAGCAAAAAATAAAAGAAGAGAGGGACAAAGAGCTCGAAATGGAGAGGTTGGCACTGAATATGCAACAAGAATCCTAGGTGCACTAGACACATGAATGGCCTTTGAAGAGGAAAGGAAAGTGTCTTGTCCAGAAGTTGGTGATCAGAAGGAAGCAACAAGTGTTGAAAACATTGTTGAGACATGCTGAAAACCTCAGTGACTTAGGGGAGGACATGGTTTGCATTTGTGAACCAGAGGTTGGAGAGAGCCTTGGTGATGAGGAGGATAAGAGATCAGTTAGATATCTCATGAACTACTAGGAGGGAAGTGATGAAAACTCATATTGCTAGGTGGGCAATGAGAAGAGCTCAGCATTTGATCTCATAAACAACCAAGAGGGTAGAGGAGAGATCCCAGATTTCCAGGTGGAAAAGGGAGAAGAAATGAGAATACTTGAGAGTCTTAGGAGCTCAGAAGTGATTTCCGATCAACAAGGGGTGTTGATGGAGTAGGATGAAATTCTTTTTATCATTATTGGGGGAATCATAATATTCTTGCCAACTAGCCAAGCAGAGGATAGTGCACAAATTGCAGATGCAATGGAAGAGAAAGGAAAACCAACATTGATTGTCATAGAGGAGAAGGAGTAGACATCAAAATCTTGTTGGATCATGTTGTCATTGATGCCAATGGTTTTTCATTGATGCCAATGGTTTGATTACTTGGGAGATTGTTGGATCATATGTC
>CBVK0100670247.1:0-16241 GCA_900067695.1 Picea abies
AAATATCTTCATCAATCTTGCGGTCCAAAACCCATGACTAGGGTTGACATCAATGACAACAACCAATATTCCAACATGTCTTTCTGCAACAATCGCAAAAATCCTTTCGTAATCTCAGCATAGTTACAAATGAAACGATGAAGAAAGTTCTCTTTCCCCTGCAAACTTTGGATTTGTGTCAAATTATTAGGTGGAGGTAAAGCAAGGATAGCTTTAATTTTTAAGGGATCCACCCGAATCCCATCCTTGGAAACAATGAAGATGAGGAGTCGACCTAATTCGACAACAAAGATACACTTATGTGGGTTCAAACAAATACTGTTGGAGTTACTTCACACACACCTAGGATTTAATTTTCCTAAGGTTATTCCTTGTTTATTAGTCATAATTAGTCATTATCTAGTCTCCTATATTTTAGGGGAGAATATTCCACCTGGAGAATATTCTCTTTCAATTGACACTTCAGTTTGACTAGTTGAGTTGAGTTTAGATGTTTCATTGGTTTTTTCACCATGAAACATTGGGATCATCACCAACTCACTACTCTTTGTTCAGTCAGTTAACTGAAGACAAGTTGACTAGTTAACTCAGCTAGGTGGTAGTTCACTCTCGTAATTGCCTGAGAGACTAGACTAGGTGGCAGTTTACTCTTGTAACTATTGGTGTGTGTTCAGATCAATATATACCACCACTATGGCTCATTAGTTACTCATTTATCCTATCTATATTGTAAATTATTCACTCTTTGAGTGTGGAATACGATTAATGAGAATTCTTCCATTCTTTCTATCTTGCTTCTTCTTTCTTAATTTCTCTCTGCAAATGTGTGTAGTATTTTCTAGCTAGATCTATTATGTGTAGGTTCAACATATTTACATGGTATCAGAGCTGATGGACTACTAAGAAAAAGCTACACCAAATCATTTTTTGCAAGTACAAAAGATTGAAGACAACAAAAAGATGGATTATTCGTCGGAAATACTTCTCACACCTCACAACTATTTGGAATGGAAGCCAAACAAATTTATTCTACTAAGATGCAAAGGCTTATACCAAATAACCATGGAAATGGAAGTAGAGCTTGATTCTATTGATGAGAAAAATGACTTTCTCAATAGACAAGATATGGCCATAGGAAGTATCAGCATGTCTGTTTCTCCCGAACTTTTCCATCAAGTATACGAAGAATCACAAGGAACAACTCCAAATGAATTATGGACCAGATTGGAGGTTCTATTTGGGAATAAATAATATTGTGAAGATTTCATGCAGGAAGTCGAACAGATAGAGCTAGGAGAGAATCCATCAAAAGATCAAGCCTCTTATTATGAAGAGTCTTCTACAAACGTTTTTGCAGAAATTAGTATTCCAATAATTGAAGATGATGTCTACTCCATTTCAGATTTATTTTCTGAAATTCATGTGGAATATATATGGCATGCATCTTAGGAGTCACATGCATACATTGTTGCATGCACCATGCATGCATCTCAGGAGACAAAAAGGGAGCCACACACATCAGACACCATTATGATATTTTATGAGAAACATTTGTAGAAAAAAATTGGATATTTGAATTCCTCTTGGGAAAATATCCAATTTCAAAAAACAAATCGTCCAAAATGGAGTCTGGGAACTGAAGTTATGTTCGTTTCAAAATCAACAAAATTTCATCGTTTTCTAGAAAAGCTCGTACGGTTTTCAAACTTTCATCCAAAATTTATTTGGATATTATTCATTACAAGAAGATAAAGTGGATATGTGTGGAAATATCAATGATGCATATACTTCATCAGATCCGTGCAAACATCTACATCTTCAACAAAATATTCAAAGAGCACAAACTTGCACAGTTGCGAGGTCTTCTTGGAGTGAAGGACATGGTTGCTTAGCAACTGCCTTTTCTTCCTTAACATTTTTTTTTATGCATTGTCATTTGAGGGGGGGGGTTTCCCATGAGGTTTTCCCTCTTTCCTCATTTAGTTCAGTGTATCTTTTGTATTTGGGTACCTAACATGGCCTCGTAGACGGGACCCATTCTTTATTTTCACCATAGTGATGTTTAGGGGGGGTATTGGAGTTACTTCACACAGACCTAGGATTTATTTTTCCTAAGGTTATTCCTTGTTTATTAGTCATAATTAGTCATTATCTAGTCTCCTATATTTTAGGGGAGAATATTCCACCTGGATAATATTCTCTTTCAGTTGACACTTCAGTTTGACTAGTTGAGTTGAGTTTAGACACTTCAGTTTGACTAGTTGAGTTGAGTTTAGATGTTGCATTGGTTTTTTCACCATACAAAATTGGGATCATCACCAACTCACTACTCTTTTTTCAATCAGTTAACTGAAGACTAGTTGACTAGTTAACTCAGCTAGGTGGTAGTTCACTCTCGTAACTACCTGAGAGACTAAACAAGGTGGCAGTTTACTCTTGTAACTGTTGGTGTGTGTCTAGATCAATCTAGACCACCACTATGGCTCATTAGTTACTCATTTATCCTATATATATATTGTAAATTATTCACTCTTTGAGTGTGGAATACGGTTAATGAGAATTCTTCCATTCTTTCTATCTTACTTCTTCTTTCTTAATTTCTCTCTGTAAATTTGTGTAGTATTTTCTAGCTAGATCTATTCTATGCAGGTTCAACACATTTACAAATATAGTAGAACTGACATCAAAGAAAAATAGCCCGTAGATGACCAAAATGGTCTGATCAACTGGATGAATGGGCAGGTAAATCGTCGAGGTAAGGTTCCACAATATGTTTGATATCATGGAAAGAATATGACATGGCCCGCTACAATGTAGCGCCAACATTTTTTAGGCCAAATGGTAGTTTTCGATAGGCAAAATTTCCCCATGGGCAGATGAAGGTTGTCTTATGCTGATCAGTGGGTAAAATGTCAATTTGGTTGTACCTTGATAAACTATCCATGAAAGAGAAATCCACACTACCTGCACAATTATCAATGATCTGGTCGATGAAGGGCATAGGGTAATTGTCTTTCGAACAAGCCTTATTGAGGTCCCTATAATTAACATAGACATGAATGGTCCCTTGCTTCTTAGTGACTGGAACAATATTCGAAACCCATTTCGTCAAAGGGACAGGATAGATGAAGCCAGATTTCAATAATTTCTCAAATTCTACCTTAATAGTCGCGGTCTTCTTAGGATGGACCGGGCAGAGTTTCTATTGAACAATTTTTACACCTGGGTAAGTTTTAATCTCATGCACAATGATCGAAGGATCGATCCCTGGCATTTCTTCATAGCTCCAAGAAAAGACATCACATAATTCTTTAAATAAAGAGATATAAGAAACCACTTCCTTGGGCGAACAATTAGCACCGAGATTAATATTTTCCTCGACACCTTCCTTGGTCGAAATGTCAATAATGACTGTAGAGTAAATGTTGCCCATATTCCCTTTAGAAATAGTATCTTGTGTAAGTATGGGTGATTGTGGAAAGTCGACAACATCAGGGGGGGGGAAGATAGAGTGTATATCTTCCTATATTTCTTCAAGAGGTGTAAGAAAAGAGGATCAATGATGGTTATCATCCCAAGGTACGTTGTCAATGCTAAGAATTTCCATAATAGATTCGTCAGACTGAAATATTTGAGAAATGTAGTCAAAGGAAGACGTCAAGGAATTCAACCAATATGGCATCGAGTAAGTATCGGGTGCCAAGAGATGTTGGTCATTCGAGGAGGGAGAGGAGGATTGAATAGCGGCATATGAAGCCTCATCTAGACTAAGTGGCATGGTGCCACCTAGTGCATCGAACTCTAGAGGACTAGGTACAATCCAGGGATCAGATGATTCCAAAGACTGATAATTTGTAGTCAAAATCATATTGACTGTGGCAATATGATGCATGGTAGGAGGGAGTGGTGTAAGGAAGGTACCCATAGGGGTGGAATATTTTAACAATCCGACACCAACACTTTCATATGTGATCTTGTGATCTCCCAAGAAAGGGAAATTGTTGGTAGTGGGAGCACGAGCGTCGAGTGTACAAAAATCTAACTGATCGATAGTGAAAATTTTTCCCTGATGAGGAAATTGTACACATCGAAACACTGACAAAGTGATGACAGTCATAGCATAAAACCAACTTATTCCTAGTAACAAGTTGTAATCGAGGGGAGAATCGACCACCTCAATGTCAACAGAGACGGTTTTTCTGCCCAACTAGATGGATAGGGACTGCAAAATTCCATGAGGATGAAAACCTCTCCCATCGAATGCATGCAACATCGTTGGGAATTTGTTAAGTGTGGGTAATTTTAAGCCTTTCCAACAAGCTAAATACATGACACAAGTAGAGGCTCCCTCATCTAAGATAGTGCATTGAATTTGTTGATTGTGAACAACAACATCAATTTGAAAATCAAGTTGGTGAGAGAGTCGAGACTTAAAATTGTCCAGGTTAAACGTGATATTATTGGACGACTCGGGATCAAAAGCGCCAATAGCAACCAAGAGCATTCTACGTTGACTTGGGTAGTGTTGTAGGACTTCCAACGTAGACATAGCACACAGTGCTTGAGCCAAATCTTCAACAATGTTGTAGTTTTGGGTGGCACGTGAACTAGGATTAAAAGTAGATTTATGGATGGTGCTCTTGGGAGGGTGTAATATAGAGTCGAAAGTTGGTTTCTCTATCTGAAGCAATCTAGACAGAGGACTAACAGAGTATGGTGATGGATCCAATAATGTACCATTAGTGACCTTTCCTTTGTCAGGTTTAGATGGCATGTCGTAGGTCATAGAGCAAGTGGTTAAATCAATCTCATTGAACATATAAATATGGGAACTTATCAAAGCTTCATCATGAGAAGGGTGGATGGAATTGAACCATGGAGAGGGGGTTTGAGAAACCATAGATTGTTGTTGAGGAAAAGGTCGAGTAAGCATGGCGGGTTGGGAATTCCACCTAAAATTTTTGCCACTTCATCGCGATGTGAATAGTCTCAAGTGTAGTGATCATCACCACAAATCAGACATGGGAATTTCGGTTTCTGTTGTGGTTTCTTTTCGGTAGTAGTTGGTGGGTTTTGAGCTTTGGGTTGTTCATTGTTATTATTCTTTTTGGGATTATTTTTTGTCTTCTTCTTACCTCCGGATTGTTGTGAAGGGGAAGATTGAATTGCATTTACCTCAGAGATTTGAGTTTGGGGGGAGGTAAGGGAGAGTGAGGTCAAAATGGAAGTGGGTGTCGAAGCAGATCAATTTGTCATTCTAGTCGACTAGGAAGCAGATTGAGTTGTGACAGAGCCGATAACTCCATCCACATGTGACATGGATGAAGGTGTAGATGGATCGAGAGTGGCATGGGTAGCATTTGGGATCAACTCATACAAAGTACCAGATTGTGAATAGACCAAATCTAGGTACTGATCCCGAGAAATGGCCTCTTCCTCGGTGACTACACCACCCATGGTGACATCATGAGCAATCAGGGGTAACAACAATTTAGTAAAGCATTCCGCCAATAACTGGTCAGGAATGATTGCTTTGATCAACCTTCTCTATCTTCTCCACTCATGAATATGATCAGATATATGTACAAAGTTAGTCTGTCAAAGGGAGGTCAAGAGTTTGGTACCCGTCTCGTATCGAATGGGTAGTTGAAAGTGCATGAGAAAGGACATGGAAAGGGAGCTTAAATCTTAGAAAGAACCACATGGAAGTTAAATATACCACTTGGTTGTTGAGCATGTAAGTGTTCACTGAAAAAGACGTAAACGTATAGAATCGTCCATAAAGAGTTCGATGAACACCATAAATGGAAAGTCATCACATGGTTGTTCAGGTGTTCTCCAGGTTTACCGTCAAATTTTGGAATATCGGAGGGTAATTTAGCAGGAATCACTGGCCAAAAGGGATAATGTAATATAAGATCATTGGTCGACCAAGACAGGTCTAGGAGATCCAGAGTCGCGAGAAATGGTAGTTGTTGGTTAACCTGAGGGTGATAATAGTGTGGCATAGGGACACCAATAGGATAGTAAACTAGGTTAGGTGGATAATTGTATCCAGTAGGTCCTCCTACATATGGTTGTTGCTGACCAGAATAAATAGGATCCGATCATGGTTGAGAAACATGTGCAAATGGAGGATAACCTGATGGGTTCTGAGGATTATAAGTCGGGTAATGGGTTTTCCCATAAGGGGGGTAAACATTTTTTCCATGAGGAGGATTCACATTAGTCTCATGGGAAAGAGAAGGTTGTTGTTGTCCTTGAGGATTTTGTCCCCCAGAGAATAGTGGATTCCCTGGGAAAGGAATGTGCCAAGGATTTGGTGTTGCAGACACATTATGTCTGTATAATGGATGATGGATACTAGTCTAAGGTTTCCCCCCAAACTGAGGTTGTATCCCAATTTGAGGTTGACTCCCAAATTGAGGTTTCCCCCCAGCATGAGGTTTAGTTCCTAGAGGGATTTGGAAACCAAACGTGAATGACTGACCGGTGCTTCCAACTGGATTAGAGCCACTGAGACCAGTTCCTATGAATAATAGTGTAGGTATAGAACTTTCGGGTGTAACCTAGGTAGTGTTGGAAACGTAAGGATTCAGAGCTTTGTACCCAGGGGGAAGTGATGAAGGAGGTCTAGATGAAATTGGTGTACCAATGGGATCTTGGTTAACCACCACATTCCCGGTGTGAATAGTCGTAATGTGAGGGACCATAGTAGAATGGGCCATCTGGAGAGAAAGAGTTGATCTAGGACCAACTAACTGCATATTTGGACCGACAAACTATGTGTTTGGACCAATGGTTGTACCATAAAAATTATCTAAAGGTATTGTGTAGGAAATAGATGTTTTGGGCAGTTGTGATACAAAAAATGTATCGGCACCTGCCCCTGAGCCGTAAAGGTCCTGCACTGTGCGAGGCGGGCTTCTAATTATTTCAGTATCCCAAAGGGGGTCCCTAACTCTAGGGGTTGAAAGGGTTCTAGTTGAAATTCTAGAAGTGTCAATGAAAACAAGTTCTCTGGTTTAATTCAGCTGGAGAATATGTCTCTCATATCCAGGAGGCATGCAGAAAGCCTCTAGAGAATTGGAAACAATTAGAAAATTTTCTAAAGAGGCGGAACCTTCCTCTTGTGAGGTTATAATGTCCTGGACCTCACTCTGTTGAGAAGAGCCCTCCAATGAATGAGGTAGAGGTATATAATCTTTCATATTTTCTAGAGGAAGTCTCAATACCCTACGCGAACGGCGTGGAGGGTCAATGTTGGCAGAACCAAAAATTTTACGAAAAAAATCTATGGCCAACTAAAGTAAAGAAACAACATACACTAATCAAATCTAGGAATCAAACCAAGCAAACAAAACCTTCTCTCTATGGCCATACTATTTGGTGATGAAATCCAACATCGTGTAACCAAGTCAAGGAGGGGCTAGGATATGAGAGGGTGGAACAATTACGATGGCAACCTGCTTAACGAACTTATGCCTTGGTGCAATATTCCACGCAGTAATTGTGGATTTACCCTCCAAGGAGCCCTAGTGAGTTTGACCATTGTCTGTTCAAGGTACAACGAAGACTTCCCTTCACCGTCACCTTGTGTAAAGAACCCTAAAGATTATGGCTACTAAGGACACCAACTCGCAGTTAGCCCCTGGGCGAGTACGGTTGACAGTCCAGTCCGAACGTATGGTTAAGATAACAAGTCCAAAATCTTTCAAAAGAACTAAGGATAAGTGGACCGATAGAACTCCAGAGGACCCTAAACGCATTCAAAATTCACAAAGCACCAAGACCAAATGAAGATACTTGGGCCTCAAGAAGAACCCCTAATATACGATCTGACTACTACGAACAATTGAACCACAAAGGGATAATCTCCATAACTCTCCCGAACGCGACCTTGTGCGTAAAACCTGTGTGAGAGGGGGATCCAAGAAATCTTATACGAAAATTGGATTTGCTCTCCCTATTGCAAGATGCTAATGTTTGTTTTGAATTCTTTGGAGAGTTGTACTCATAGCGTAATCCAAAGTGCTAATCCAAGTCTAATGTTGGTGGAAGATTCTAGAAACAAAATGTTCTAGATCAATTTTAATTAGCATTGATTTTGCATTTGTTCTTTACTCAGGGGTGTATGAGAGTGAAACTGATGATATTATGACTCAATTCCCAAAAAATGCACAAGAAATGATAAGCAGTCTTTTCTTTCAATGAATGTCTATTTAAGGGAAGGAGAAGGAAATTTTCGTTCACTGTCAAACACTAAGATGCAATAACCTCATGCAATTGTTTCTCAATCAGGAATCCGATATGATGCTAAAATATTCAAAAATTCGTTCTAATATCCAAAAACCAATCATGAAAATATATCCTTTTGTTTAAATGTGATTGATAATCAGTTTGATGTAAATCTTCCTATGTCATTCAGACTTCAAGATCCATGAGATTTAAGAAATCAGAAGAAAACTTCACATAAAAAAAACACACTCTCATTGCGATCAAACAAGAAACAAAAAGAAAACCAAATTTGCAAAAAATAAAACCAAAAATCTCAAAACCAAAGAAAATGCCTGAAAAAATGACCTCAAAGATCAAATGGAATGGTGCATAGATCTCTGAATTTCCTTACAACAACTTTCATTCAATCAGATAAGTGAAAAAGAAGTGGGTCAACTCCAAATCTCAGGGAAGAAGAGTGTCTCAAAGTAAGGAAGAAAAATGTCAAAAATATAAACAAAACATCATGAATTCTTAGAAATCAAAATGTTGGAGGCCAAAAACAAGGACACACTGAGATGGTAATAACCCTGAGACTCAGAGATCAACTCCCAAAAATATTTTTAGCAGAAAAAGGCCAGCGCTCTGGTGTCAAGGGTACTAGAGCATTACAACGCTCTGTGGGAGCCTGGAAGGAAGTGCTAGCACTCTGGTGGTAGAGGCAGGGGAGCGTTGGGCTCTCAGAAGAACAAAATATTGCCCAGAACTCAAAAAACTCAGGAAAATCCAGAAATTGAATGTGTATGGAATGAATCCAAGAGACAACAACACATATAAGAATCAGAAACACAGCATGAATAAGATCTAAAGGTGATAAAAGTTCAAAAACAAGCCCAAGGAAGGAAACCAAAACTGAAATCTTCACTCCCCAGTGGAGTCGCCAATTTTTGTTACAGGAAAATCTACCTGCAGACAAGTGAACTTCCACTTGGATATAGACCCCTATAAACAAGATAGAAAGGTGCTAACTTTGGTCACTTACATCCCTTTAAACCTAGATAAGATAATCTATAGAGAAGAGGAAGAAGATGTACCTTTTTACAATGTTTGTCCTCGCCCAGTTCCAAGTTGAGCTCTGATCCAAAAGCTCTTCCACAAGTCCTGCAATCCAATCAAAGGAAAAGCATGCTTCCTATTCTACTATGATTAGTTTGAAACTATATCTATCCATTAAACACAAGTTCATGTAGGCATACACAATCTTGAAGGAAACGGGCCAAGCACATGTATTAATGAGAACTCAATAGAGATACTTACAGACCTTTGATGCAGATGCAACAGCCTTACCAAGCTCTCCTTGTCCAATCCCTTACTCAAATGATCCACAAACAAAATGACTATTCTTCACTAATTATCTCCCTTATGAGATCATAAGTTTGATGCCTTCAATGTCCTCGCTTTTCACCATGAAGAGGCCTCCTTATATAGGCTTGGAGAGGCCTAACCACCTTAGAGATTCTTGGGATAGGTTGAGTATATTTCTCCATCAGTTGTGGATCCTCCCTGAGATCCAACCTTGACCTCATATCCGAATCCAACTGACTCCAGAGATGAAGGGGATCTTTCCCTGATTTTCCTCAACAGCCCAAGATTTCCTCAAACAGCCCAGCGCTCCCCCATAATGGGGCACAGAGTGTTGCAATTCTCCCCCAAAGGACGGAAAGGAGAATTGGCACTCCCTGACAGTGGGTAGGGGAGAACTTCCCTTCAAAATTTATTTTTTAAGTGGGTTTTTCATGGTAAACACTGTGTACTCTTTGTCATGTGATTTCTCTTTCTTAAAACCAGTCTTTGAGGGTGTCTTTGAAGTTTTCATTGAGATGTCGTTCGAGACACGACATAGGCAATATGACTATATGATGTCTGTGACACTTGCGACACTTATGGATAAAATGCGACACTTGTAATGACGACAATAGGTCATCATTGAAATGAGTAATTTTTTATGTGTAACAGGGGCGGTTTTGTTCCCACGTGGTTTTCCCTCTTTTATCATTTTTATTCATTGTTCGTTAGTTGCATTGTACATGAGTACCTAATATGGCCTAGTAGTCGGGACTCATTGTTTACTCCATAGTGATGTTCAAGGCGGTGTTGGAGAATTTTCTATTTTCAGCACACTAGTTCAATGGGAGTTAACTAACTAGATATATTTTAGACTTTGTAATTTTAGACCATCACTATTATGCATTCATTCCTAAGATAGGATGTCATTGTCTATATGAGTGAATATCACTCACTCATTGAACAAATCATAATATACATTGATTCCCATTCTTCATATTGTATCTCTCCTCGTTTTCTTGATAAGCTTTGGTTGTGTATGTTTTAGCTATGTCTCATGTGCAAGTTTCCATGAAACACTGACACACATATCATATGTTCATACAACAAACATCTACCACACCAATACAAAAAAATACCACAATTTGAGTGAATTATGTAGAGTAATGAATTCACTTGAATGAGATAATTAAAAATTAGGAGTGTAACCTTATATTTATACACATCCTTTAGGGGTAAGGTTCTAGCCCCAAGAGAGTGACTAGGCTAACCTAGTCAAATATAAAAAATATAATAAGTGGGTTAGTTAGATACCAATGTGAAGCTCCATAAAGTTATTTAAGCAATACAATGGATCGATATGTGGCCTCAATTGAATATTAACCACATGATCTCAACATGATGTGAAGCCATGGTTACCCAACAACGAGATGACCTTGAATTCCATGACTCACTTGAATTTACATGATGATGAGAGATCAACAATATCCTCTTCATTTGGACATGACATATCTGCATCATCATGCAGTAGTCTTGATCCTCTAGAGGATAATTATGTTATGGTATTTTGTACCTGGGTAAAATTTCTTTTGATAATAAGTGATTTCTAATTTCTGATCAATATGATGTGTGTTACACATTATTTTGGTCACCCCAGCGATCCATTGACAACATGTGTTCATATTCCCAAAAAGAGTCTTTTTCCATGAGGAAAGTGATTGGCTTTCTCTTCTCAAAAACCTTATTAAGGGAGGTCGTCGCAGGCTACAAAATGCACAGGCTGCAACAATTACTGATCATTTCCATCTGCTCTAGATTTGGA
The DNA here is from genome assembly GCA_900067695.1 of Picea abies. Classification (NCBI taxonomy): domain Eukaryota; kingdom Viridiplantae; phylum Streptophyta; class Pinopsida; order Pinales; family Pinaceae; genus Picea; species Picea abies. Next base: position 11,384 of record CBVK0100670247.1, read on the forward strand.
CTGTGACGTCTCCACGGGCTGCACTATAGCTAGGGTGCGACGATGTCAAAAGTCAAGGAAAAGTCAAACTTAACGAAATTTCTAGAAGGGGATCTTCTAGAAGATGAGGTGGCCTCCGAATGGTTTCGATCTTACTCACCTCTCTGATTTGGTGGGATCATCCTAATCTCCTCAACCATCTCTCTTTTACCTTATATAAAGATGGATCTCTCATGGAAAAGACTAAGGTTGAATAAGCTAAGAATTGGATGAGGAATTTTACTTCAGCTCATACTTGGGAGCTTCATTTCAGTTCATCAATTCATTGTGGATCTTCTTCATTCAAGGTTGGAGAAAGTGTGTGTGTTGGAGAAAATGGCCATCGAAAGGGGACCTTACAACATCAAGGCTTTGGTTGTAATATTCACTTTCATTTTAATATTATACAATGATATGTTTCTTTCCCATAAAACTAGTCTTGTTTTATTGTATGATTCCTTGTTCACATACATAGGTTCTTGTTGAGTTCATTGTATTTCTTTCATTTTGGTTGGCTTATGTTCCCTTGCAGATTCAATATCACAGGAGCACCGGAGTGGATCTAGGATGACAATGGCAGGAGGAAATGACATTTAAATTCTATGTTGTCTATCTCTTGTTAGGGAAAGCATCATATCTTTATGTTTTGTTCTAGATCCGGGTGGATCTAGGGAGATATGTTTATGTCCGCATTTATTGATTAATCCAATAAAAAAATTGGTGACCATACTGGGGACGTGACTTCCTTTTGATTTTTTTCTTCCCATTTCCTTTTAGCCTTCCTTCCTCTGATTAAATTCACTCTCTGAGTCTCTAGGTGATCCATCTGGACTGCCTGGGTCTGAAAGTTCAATTAGATTTTTTTATCTTTCTTCCATTTTTTCCTTATTTACAGAGATCATCGCAATGCACCATATTGGCATCCCGCAATGACCCTCAAAAGACACATCATGTTTGTCCAATACAGTGCAATGGTGTCGCACTGTGCTTTGCTAGTAGCCTGCGATGACCTTTTCTCGTCGCACTGTGTCCCACACCTAGCTTGCGACGACTCTTGTAGGATTTGTTGGAGTGAGTCAATTTGTTTTTTTTCACCCAGTTTTTCATCAGAGTCCTGGGATGAAATTCTGATGCTAGTGTTTGATTGATTCACGAGTTTAAATCTTTCTTGTGATTGGTTTTCAATGATTGAGAGTCTTTCTTCGTAATTGTGCAAGTCTTTTACTTTTAATCTTTGTCACAAGGATATAATCTCGGGTTCTTAATCTGAGTGCTTGTTTGGAAAAGGGTCTTTGGTTTATTTAAAGTTTTGAATTGATTTTACTTTCCAGATTGTTTGTTGATTGAGAAACACTTTTTGTTTGTATTTGACAAAAACTTTCTTATCATTTTCATTTTTGTGTATATTATGAGTTTGATTTGGGAATTGTGTTAAGAATGTCTTGATTTTCTTGGATTACATTTTCCTTTCGTCATTACATCTCTGATTTTGTTTTGAAAAGGAAGAACTAAATTCATTTATTCTTTTTAGTAATCTTTCATAAGAAAATTTTTACATTCGAAATTATTGTGAAAGAAAAGAATTGGAAAATTTTGTAGTTCATGATTATTTGGAATTGTGTTCATTCCAAATTAAGAAATTGCAATTCATATCTTTTTGTACTTCAAAATAAATACCTTCTCCCTACTATAATTAGAGTTCATTGAATCGAAAAATTTCACATTCATCTCTTCTTGAATTTTCTTGAGTCAAGGTCACAACTTCATCAGTTTCATTTCCATCTCCCTTTTGAGTAAACAACAACCTCTAAAATACAGCGTAACTTTAAAACTTAATAGCAACTTTTATTTTCTAGGAATTATTTTCACCAACATTATCTAGGATAGTGCTTTGGAATAGGTTGTAAGGCACAATCTCCAAAGCATCAAAACCCACAATAGTATCTTGTGATAGGGAGAGTTCAAATCCAATTGCGACATTTGGTCCTAGGAAGCCCTTCTAACACAAGGGTCAATCACGAGGTCGCATTAGGACTGACAGAGTTACTCACCCTGCCTTGTTGGTCTTGGTGTAGGGATTGCGAGTATTATTGGGGGGCACTTGAAGGTATACCCACTATTATGTGTGGGAGCCTCTCGAGTTGATTTCAGGCTAGATACCCTGTCTTTGCACGTGGATCGAACTATTGACTATTTCCCTAGGAATCATTGTTGTAGTTGGTAACCTTAATAGCATATCTCTCTAGGGTATTTACATGAGGTGACTATGGAGGGGAAAGTATTCATGGTACTTGGAATCAACATTGGCCAAACTCACTCAGGCTCCTTGGAGGGTATACCCATGATTATGTGTGGGAGCTTGCACCAGGGTGTAAGTCCATTAAGCAGGTCATCAATGTAACTTTTCCACCCACTTTATCCCATCCCCTCCTTGTCTTGATTTCACGAATTTGGATTTCCTCACCAAATAGTGACTTCAGAATAAGAAGGTTTGTTTTATTGGTTTGATTTCTAGATTTTATTAGTGAGTGTTGTTTGTTTCCCTAGTTGGCCATATATTTTTTTCATTTTTTACTTGGTTCAGCCAACATTGGCCTTCGTCGTTCATGTAGGATGCAAGGGATACCCCCAGAAGATCCGGAAGGTTACCTCCCTTTGCTTCCTAATTCACCAGAAGGCTCTCCTGAGGGAGTAGTCAATAACGAAGTAGCTTCTGAGATTGGAAGCATGCACTCTTTAGAGGGGTTCAGAATAGTTTCAGATTATTTAGAGGCATTCCAACTCCCCCAAACCCGTTATTGAGTATTAGACTAGATCCACATTTTCTTCGGATGAACTTGTTAGGAGAAATTTTTGTTCTTGAGAATACTGAAGTACCTACTAGACCTAATGCAGGATCTAGAGTAGAGAATCCACTTTTATAAAGTGAATTATTTAGGACTCCGGCTCACACTGCCGAAACTTTTAATCCTAGTTTCTCCCCTTTGACAGTACGATATCTTTACAACAACCTAGGAGCGAGTCCTGATCAACCTATGGCATCACAAATTCCTGAGACATTTTTTACCTATACGGTACCTTTATACCATTTTACTGGTACTACCAGTAATGTCACCGTCGTTTCAGACCAATTGTTGGTTGGTTCTCACTCGATTCTTCCTCTCCAGATGGCCCATTCTATTATGGTCCCACAGGCCACCACGGTTTCTACCGGAAATGTGGTTATCACTAAAGCTCCTATTGGAAAACCACTTCCACTTAGACCAAATCCATCACTCCCCCTTGGGTATAAATCTTTGAATACTTCCATTTCTATCCCTACCCAAGATCCATCCAAAGGGTCTGGACTTTTTTTCCCTCCTGGGTATAATGTTGTGAGTCGTTCCTACACCTACCCAAGTTCTCTCTGGATGGACTTACGTTCCCCCTCCACCTTTGTTAGGAGGATCTAATCATCTTGGACCTAATGGCTCCAATCCAATTGGAGGCACCAGTCATTCTGTCACTTCTGGTTTCCAGATTTCTGTTGGAGATCAACCTCAAGATGGGGGGAAACCTCAATTTGGGGGAAAACATTAGATTGGGGGACAACCTCAACTTGGGGGGAAACCTCAGGTTGGAGTCCATAACCCATTTTATGGACAAAATGTACATGTGTTACAATCTCAACCTTGGAATCTTTCTTTCCAAGGAAATTTGAAACTGTCTAAGGGGAAACATCCTCAAGTTAATTTTGTTGTACCCCCTAACCTTGGTCAACCATATCCAAGTTCTTTGAATCCCACTTGGGGTCAAAACTTTCAATCTAATGTTCCTTTTCAAGGAAACATACCTAATCAACCCAACCCTGTGGGCTATCTGTCTCAAAATCCTCCACAACCGAATCTGTCATGACTATCTAATTATATCCAGACTGCTTATGGCCCTACTGGTATACCTACGGGGCTTCCCCCTCAGAACTGCCAGTTTCCTCAAGTGAACTGATAGTTTCCTTTTCTAGCCACTTTGGATTTACCAGATTTGTCTAGTATTTTGAATGATCCTATTTTTCATTCTCCTTATTGGCTCATCATACCGTCCAAACCACCATCTAACATTCCTAAATTTGACAATCGAGCAGGAGAAGACCTGAATAATCATGTTATGACTTTCCATCTTTGGTGTTCGTCCAACTCATTGATGGATGACTCCATAAGATTACAAATTTTCCAACGAAATCTCACGGTTTCAGCAGCGAAATGGTACATCGAGTTACCACGAGGATTCTTTAATGAATTTAACACCTTATCCGTGGCCTTTTTAACACATTACCAGTTTCCAATTTGATACAATACAGGAACTGAAATTTGAGTTCTTTTAAACAATCCTCGTCCACTCATATTTCTGATCACATCCACGAGTGGAGGAGGAGAAGACGTTTAATCAAAGTTCCTCTTCTTGATCAACTATTGGCTGAATGGTTCACAAAATCGCTCATTGGACCTATTTCTTGTGTTGTTTCCATGGGTGGTGTTGTCATTGAAGATCAGGTGATTGGTCGTGCTCAATATCTAGATCTCGTTTATTCACAAATGGGAACACTTTACGATTTGATCCCTGATGCTCCTCGTCCTTCCAAAAATCCTACCCCAACACCTCCAACAACTTCTCATGCTATTGATGGTGTGATTAGCACCTTTCATGTTGAGACTCAGTCTACACATGTGTTGACGGGCGAAATAGTCCATCCGTCAACTGGGAGAGTGGAACTGGTCCGAGGTTGTCTAAATAACCCAAGCCGTTTGGAATGGACCACCCTGACGAGTTTAACGGCTCCGTTGGCCGCTCTAAGGTCTCCTAA
>CBVK0100670248.1:0-16241 GCA_900067695.1 Picea abies
AAAACCCCCAAGAGATGGGCCCTCTAGCTAGAAGCCAGATATCAAAATGATAGACATACATGAATCAATCAATAGAGGCCCTTGCCTCTCCTTTATACTTCCTGCTCACATTCTCCCTCCAAAGTGACTTTCATTTTATTAATATTTAATTAATTAATTAAATCACTTTAATTAATTAATTAACCTTTTTACCTCTGAAAAGTGCCTTATCTTTCCTTGTGGCTTCCCTGGCCATTGAAAGTCACTTCTAGCCATCCCATCCTGTAGTGTTGCTCCTCCCAATTCCAATTAGCTATTACACTGAGAGGTTCCTCCAAGTAATGTGCCCAAAATGACCTCTTCAATGAATTTAATTGACTTATAGCTCAAAATACTCAAAATCATGGAAATCGTTGGAATGCAACGAAACCAAAGCCAACCTGTACGGAATGGATCATAATGATGAAATGGGGTGGACGATGCAAGCCGGATCCCAAAATGCCTCTCAATAACCCCTGTACTTGCTATAACACCCATTTGGCTACTCTGGACATTGTAAACCTTTGCAATGTAATGATGTCCCAAAGTGGGGACATTACAGTCCTCCCTGCTAGAAAATTGCTTGTCCTCAAGCAATAACCGAATCCCCTCAAGTATAATACCAGGATCCCATGTCCACCTGTGGAATACACAGTAGAACCCATCCAAAGATGAACAATCACACATGCTGCCCCCTGGGTCCCATATCAAGTCATGAACTGCTAGCCCCTGGGACGCATAATCCTGAAATACACCAATCTGTGAGTCTCCTGTACATGACACATGGCCTCATCCCGAAATGAGTCCATCCTCCAAGCTACTATCAAGATCAACACGACCCCCATCAACTGCACCTGCTGATTCCAGAATGAGGTACTGCAAGACCTCCGTGAGACATCCTCAAGCGATGTGCTCCCATCAACACTGAAGCTCCATGGAAAGTCGAAACAACTTTCCCCTGCAAAGGTCCACTCGCCTCTGTCAGTCAGTGAAATGCTCAATCTTGCAATCCCTGGTTCCCATGCTAACCTCTGTCTAAGATCACCATGCTGATCCTGCACCACTCTGACCATGACTGTCTGCCCCCTGCCTACATACTGGATCCCCCTCTCCTGGTTCCTCAAACTGAAATACCTGTGACCATTGGACCTGCTATCCAGAAACTGTATCTGTAAAGACATCTTTGTAGAAGAAGTACCAATCCAACCTTCTCCATGTCCGATCATGATGATCAAAAGTGAAAGGTTGCCTCGCTCCCTCGGACAAATCTTGGCAGACCCACTCCAAATCGACCCCTGGTGGAGTGTGTGGCTCTCTGGCTTAATTTGGGTCACCATGTAGTGAAACACCCTGCTAACCAGGTGAACTCCCGGATGCCATGGTAGACTTGGAAGTTTATCACTTCTAATCTCCTCTAACTGCTCCTGTGTCGGATTGATCACTGTCGGAAGCCCTCTGTGCTCATCTTCTATTATCTGGCCTATGGTGCTCACCATCACGCACCAAGTCTCAGCTGGCTGCCTATGACGATCCACCTCTATCCTGTTGGATGCTGTAAAAGTACTCCTGTCAGGTGGTCTCGACCCACGCACTCTCCATGCCCTCTACCACTGTCTATCTCTCCTCGTGCTGTTGTCCATGATAAAAGTGTCGGAAGAGGGTAATAGGGGCATCCATAGCTAACCGTAGGACTGAAAAATACCACCTGCCTCGGTCAATCCCAAGGATTCGATCAAAAGCACGTCTACTTGTACCCCTGATAACTACTCGCCCGTAGCCATCACTAAACCCCAATCATCAGGTACAACCAGGAGTAACTCCTCCAACTGCTGGTCAACCAACCTCCATCTCTCATCTCTCATGCAACTGCTGATATGGTGAAGGTGCTCTCTCATATCCATGTGCTGCTTCAAAGGAGTGGCATCTGCATGCTCCCCTACGTGTGTCTCCTCCCTGCAAGGCAATACACCCCTCTGAATCCTACCATACATCTCGACATGTCTCTGTGAGCTATCACTCATCACTGTATGCTTCGACATACTCACGTCGTCTCTCGTAGACTCATGCTGCATCATAGATCTTGGGTGTACTGCTAGATCAACCTCTACATGGAGGTCAACCTCTCTCAGAACACCAATGGAAGTGTCCTCCATCAACTGGTGCTCCTTTGCTAGATCACCAACATCCCCTAGCAACATGACTGAATGATATATCCGAGTATCCACTAAGATAGGTGAAATGGATCTCTGACGGATCTCCTCAAGAAGCTCATCTGATCTGGACTCTGATTCTTGGGGGGCTGTTTGTGTGCCTCTCAAGAATCCTCGAGTGCTCTCCAACTCCTGAGTAAGTCTGTCCACCTCTAACTCCTGCTCCCTCAGAGCCTCATGATACATCTCACCAATCCTCAATAGGTAATCCCTGTCAGTCAACAACTGCTGGTAGTCAGTCCTCATCATAGACACTCTCTCCCTGAGAGTATGAAAATCATCCATGGCAAATCCCCCATCTGAACTACCATGTGCCACTGATGCTCTCCAACAATAATCTGCCATCAAAGCATGTGTGTCATCAAAACGTCTAGTGGCTGCCATGATCATAGCCTCATTAAGTCTCAACTGTCCTGCTAAGTTGTGTGACTCCTGATCATAGTCATGCTGAGGTACCACCTCATGCCTCTCACTGCTACTGCCATCACTAAAATCCTCAACAACACTCTCTGCAGAATATAAAGTGCTGAACTGCCCACTGTCTACTGTGCTACTGGGACCTCCTATATGCGACTGTGTGTCATCATCAACTGCTAGCTCCCTCTGCATCACACTGTATCCTGTATGAGCAACCGTATCCTCCTGTGCACTCACCCTGCTACTATCATCTGCGCCCGAATCCCATATAGATGTGTCCAGACACATGCTATGGTCGTCCTGACCAATAAAGAGTGCACCTCATCAATGCAGGCCAATCCTGGAAGTACGTGCTCCATCAACCTGTCAGTCTCCACAATTTGTTCAACTAATGGAGTCTCCCAAATCTGTGACTCAATCTCCTCATGCTAGTGTGTGAACGTAAGATCAACTGTTTGCACGTCATATGTCTCCTCCTGGATCTGTGGATCCATGTGTCCATGTTGTGCATCCCTCACACAAGGCTCCTTTATGCTACTACTATCCTCATATGATGTGGCTGTCATAGGTGTCTGGAAAGATGATAGATGTGTCACGACCCTCATAGGAAGGTCATCGGATCTAGGTGCTAATACGTGTGAAACCTCACAAGTGTCACCACTTTGCTGAGGTGCAAGGTCATCAACAATATGTGATATGACTGCTGAAGCATAATTGCTATCATCTTGTCCATCCCACTGCTCCTCCAATGTGCAAGGGTCACTATCCTCCTCAAGCGTGCAATAATCACTAGCCTCTGTGGTAGAGTCACTATCACTAGCCTCTGTGCAAGAGTCACTATCATCATCAAACTGCTCCAAATCAACATCTATCTCTCCATCCTCACACACCTCATCATCACCGTCATAGTGTGCCTCAATAATGCACTCCTGATCCTTACCCCTACACCTATGATCTGGTTCCCAAGGCACCTTGCAACTGTAACAAAGCTGCGTGCTCCTAATGGGTGTGGGGTTCCTCTGTTCTTCCAACCATCTAGCTGTTGCTTCTCTCTTTTCCTCTGCTACGATGATCCCGTGTAAAATATCCTCTTTGCTCCAATAGGCATTTCTGTAGGTTGCATATTGTGGGAAGGTTACTAGGGCCTTAGTTTCCTTGCTAAGGGCGGAATATTTTATCTCCAAGCATGTTATCTCAAAGGATATCTCATCCATTTCTTTCCAACTATCCATTTATCCCTATGAGAGACCCCTCAGATTGGCAGGATTTTAAGTTCTGATACCACTGTAATGTTCCCAAGCGATTATGCCAGGAAACATCATGGTTTTGGGTGTCTTTTAAAACTTTTATGGTTGTGGTATTTTGTCAAACACTTTGCTTACAGTTACGCTTAGGGTTTTACTGATGGTTTATATGTGTGTTTGCAATGATAAATAAGAAGATGCAATCATGGAACATACCTCAATCATATGCAATATGATAGACAAGCCAAAACATCTCAACTCTGATTTTATTCATGAATAGAAGAACCTGCTACAATGAAGATGCTGATCTGGAAACTCAACAGATGGATCCAATAATATAATAGAAGCTGCATACAAAATGCTCCAATAGAAGACATTGTAAGCCTCCAAAGACTAGATACCCGATGAACACTGAATACAAGTAGATCTGGGTCGTAAGACTACTAAACCCCCAAGTTAGAAGGTGCCACGCTCTGCTGGAATGCTGAACCTCCTCAATAATTCGGCCCTGCTGCCAAAGATGTCCAATCACTCCAATAAATATGCCAAACAGTAGATAGGGTGATGGCAAGAACAACCCAGGTGTTCAAATCTCCAAGATCCCTCTCAAACCCTATGGATCTGAATCTCCTCTAAGGAATGGTGCGCCCCCTTGGATGCTTGAAACCCTAGATAATTCAGCCTCCCTCCTAGATGCCTCCAAATGCTCCACAAAACCACTAGAATGATAGATCGGGGCTCGGTTACCTCCCTGGTGAACTCCCAAGCGAAATGGTGAAGATCTGAGCTAGCAAATCACTGAAACCACTTTCTGAAGTTTGCTCCTCTCCTCTCCTCTAATTCGTTCCATGCATCTAACATATCAAATGGCACCTGAAACTCCTCCTGAATGGACTAGATCTGATGTCCAAGACCCTGCAATGAAAACCCAGGTGATAGAATCTCCAAAAGCGTTGCCAATCACCTGCAATGAACCTCTCTCAAAGAATGGTGTGCCCCTCTTACTGGAAACCCCCAATGGTGCGCCCTCCTTCTCTTCCTGTGCCTGTGACTGGTGTAGAACCCTCCTGCACTGATGTAGATCCGAACTAGAATGGTGTGGGAGTGTATTGCATCTTCGAGACCAAGCTTGGGACAAGCTAGGTGGAATCTGTCACCACCGAATCGTCCTCTAGGGTTTGTTAAGTCAAAACCCTCAAAATCCCCAAGAGATGGGCCCTCTAGCTAGAAGCCAGATATCAAAATGATAGACATACATGAATCAATCGATAGAGGCCCTTGCCTCTCCTTTATACTTCCTGCTCACCTTCTCCCTCCAAAGTGACTTTCATTTTATTAATATTTAATTAATTAATTAACCTTTTTACCTCTAAAAAGTGCCTTATCTCTCCTTGTGGCTTCCATGGCCATTGAAAGTCACTTCTAGCCATCCCATCCTGTAGTGTTGCTCCTCCTGATTCCAATGAGCTATTACATTGAGAGGTTCCTCCAAGTAATGTGCCCAAAATGACCTCTTCAGTGAATTTAATTGACTTATAGCTCAAAATACTCAAAATCATGGAAATCGTCGGAATGCAACGAAACCAAAGCCAACCTGTGCGGAATGGATCATAATGATGAAATGGGGTGGACGATGCAAGCCAGATCCCAAAATGCCTCTCAATAACCCTTGTACTCGCTATAACACCCATCTGGCTACTCTGGACATCGTAAACCTCTGCAATGTAATGATGTCCCAAAGTGGGGACATTACAGAGGATCTAAATAATATTGGTACACTGTTGGAGTCGATTAAGGGAAGTGGCCTATTGTGCTTGGAAAGTATCCATATGGGCTGGTAAGTCTCCATGAGAGGCAAGAGGGTGAGGCAGGTTCAGCTGCTTCCATGTTGCCTCAAAATCCTACATCATACTATATGCTTTAGTTGTCCAGGTTTCCTTTTGCTGCAATCTAGAAGCTGAAAATTGTTTGGCGATTTCTTTATCTGCTGGGTGGTTCGAATAGTAGATTCTTTCTCTTGTAGTTGAGTGGACAATCCCTGTTATCGGCTTGTAATGGGGCTACTTTTGCATCAAGTATATTCATGTGTCCATCTTCTTCTACTGGTCTGTGGCTGCAATGCGTGCCTCTTCTATGAGTTCAATCTAGGGAACCACTGTTGGTGAACCAAGCTCCCGATATTCTTAATATCAACTGTTCTCTTCTTATACTACCATTTTGCAATGCTAAGCATAGTCAGGGCCAAAGATTTATTGCACTAAGAAGCAGGGTTCTCGTACAGCCTGGGGTAGGAGAGATCCTAGTGCCATGTCATGTACATCATGTGTTTAAGACTAGTTAAATGAAATGTAAAAGAGAAAGAGCCAACCTTTTTTTTCTTTTAAATACCACAATGTAAGTGTGTTGCGTGTAACACTAATTAGTTATTACATCAAATGAAAAAAAGAGCTTACCTTTTACTTCTTTTAATTATCATAATGTAAAAAATTAAACTAGCATAGATCCATGTTAAACTGAGATTTTTAAGCACTAAGAGGTTTGCACTTCAGAAATTTTCGATCCCTCTTGGTGCTTAATAGATCTGGGGTTGACATGTATCTATGCTAATTATCTTTTACTATAAGACATGTCAGCCATAGAGAGAAATGGCGCTTATGTCAGAAGGGTTGACATTTTTCCCAAGCTCTCTAGATGCTTTTAGTGATGAACAAACCAGACATGTGGACCTTTCTAGGACTAAGCAACAATGTTCAAAAGAAATTCCTTTCCATCATTTAAATGCAAGAGAGGTCTTGTTTTATTCAAGCTTTCAAAAGTATAGCCCTGGGCATGGCTGTTGCACATAAATGGGTGGTTAGAAAATTATATAAAAAAACTAATAACAATGATAATGGATAGATCAGAGGTTGCACTGACAGACCACAGGTTTTTAGAAGTGGAAGAGACCTCCAAAATCCGGTGCACTCCAGTACACTGATACTTTAGAGAGTGCTTTCATACAAGAATTTAATTCACAGAAAACTGTCAGAATTGGAAACTCCAGTGGGGTTCTCTCTAGGAATCCAATACTGGGAAATTGTCTTTAATGGCAGAAAAATGGGGAATGCACTTCATTTAAAATAATGATGAAGAAAATCAACTTACACCATTAGAAAAATGCGACAAGTATTGATAATATATGGAATGCCTTGGCCCTTAATGTAATGGATTTTTAAGTGATACAATGACCTCGAATTTCTAATGCAATTGATTGTCTGTGTATAGAAGAAGATCAAAAGCTGAAATCACTTTTCAAAAAACTAATGTCGAAACCACATAAACTTGACCTGTAGCATCTGCAAGAAGAAAGAGTCATGAGGATTTGGGTTCAAAAGTATCTGAAAAGGTAAAATGTGAAAATATTGGTTAAACTATAGGAGTTTTTTCTTTCTTTTGTGCCACATAAATGCTAAATAAACAAGTCTAAGAGTATCCATTGAAGGCAATTCAACCATAGGATATTGTAAGGAAATATAATGTGTCAGTGGAGGCAAATACATAATGCAAATAACAGTTTACAAGTATTCTCTGTTCATCTCAACAATGAGGCTTCTATGATGTTGCCATAGATAAGGTTTGGGGGTCAACTCCATATTATTGTACTTCTGAAAGGAGATAGCTGCATCAAAATCCACATTGAATTTTTGAGAAGGATTATTGCCAGGGGTAGCCAAAAGGGGAATATTACATTTCTGAGTTCTTGCAAGATAATAGAAACTGAGGTTGCTAGTGGCTTAGCTGTCTTACCCTTATTTCATCACAGTTGATTCGCATAAAGTTATGGTGGTGTGTGTGTGTGTGCTCCTAAATTTTCTATAATATAAACAATATGTACATACAGAGCAGTTTTCAAAATAACGTAGGTGACAGGGTAGGTCACTGTGAGAGTTATTATGGTTGAATTTAAAAGTTGATACATGTCTAAAGTTTAATCTATTTACTTTATGCTGTTTTGTTGGTTTTTACATGAGGAGATTATCACCCTATAATAGTATAATCTTATAATAACTTTCTATTGTTAGTGACATTACCTCATACCTTTTAGTTTCTTAGTGTGATTTTTAAGTATCTTATTCACTGAAACACATAGGCTCAACACGAAAAATACACAGAAAGGATGTTATAGAATGTTAAAAACACCTCCTGATTATCTTTAATCAAGTTCTTCCATGCAAGTATATAAGTTCAAGGAAAGAGGCAAATCAAGAAACCAATGGTGGGGATTATATGAGGAGCTCAATGATACATATGAACACTAATGTTTAACAAGTTAACGATTAATATCTTGGTGTCTAACTGAATATCCGATCCCAGTTTATAGGGTTACTGATTTCATGCCATTTGAGATTAATTTGGTGGCTTTCTATTGTGCAATCAACGTCTTTGTTGAAGGATGCTACTTAACATCAAGATTTCCATTTTTGCCATTTATCTGTTTTTCATTTGACAGGAACGAAAGAAAATGGTTCATCTCATTGGCCATAACTTTAAGCATGGTTTTGGTTTTCTTAACTGCTGTGCCTTTTCCTGCAATGATAATACAAGGCCTGCAAATGTACCAGGTATGCTTGCTTGGTTGCTGAACCAGATTATCATACTGTGGAATATGGAATGCATGGAATGTCTGAAAACAAACTAGCTGGCGTTGTGGATGTTACAGCATATGCAGATACGGATGTTCTATGCCATTTAGAAGGAGCAGAGGAATATCTGTATGTGAGTGGGATAGCCGTCGGAGAGAACTACAGGTAATTGTTCCCATAACATTCTCATTCAGTATTTTCTTTGTCATGGTATTGTAGGGAAATGTTTGACTTTTGTGTAATGCAGGAGGAGAAAGGTAGCCACACTTTTGCTTAAAGCATGTGATTTTCTGGCATTTCTCTGGGGTTTTAATTATCTAGTCTTACGAGCTTATGAAGATGATGTTGGAGCAAGAACCCTGTATGCTAGGGCAGGCTACAAGGTTGTCTCCCAGGATCCACCCTGGACAAGTACTTGGATAGGGAGAAAACAACGTGTCCTTATGGTAAAAAAAGCATCAAATGAAAAATTGCAAGGTTAGAATAGCATGCCAGTGTACTTTTAGACGAATGTCTAACAAAGTCAAGAATTCATATGTGAAAATATCTGTCAATGCAGGCCCCCATGGTCACGTTTGAAAATTGTCACAAAGTTCATATGGGTCACATGTTATTATTGATGTCAATATTAATAGTTTCTTGTTTATACCTTGTATTGAAAACAGATGTTGCATGCTGATATCCCGGTTTATGTAGGTAGTTAGATCATCTCTGACTTTGCACCGTTCAAATTATTTATTTAGACCTAGCCTTGAAAGTCATTAGGGAATTCTGGTAGCTGCCTCGCTTCTTGGATCTCACTCTCTATGTTTCTCCCCATGTATGATCACACGTAGAGCCTGTGTACATGCCAACATGGTTGGTTTGTGTTAAATAGGGCTCTGTCCATATCCATATCCCATGTTTAGTTCTATACAGAAAATTATCTTTGTATTCCTTTAAAAGGTATTTAAATTTTCATATTGTTCAAAGTTTGCCACATCACAAGTACTACTTACAGAGCTATATATCTGGAGTCTGGACTTAGATTCAAATTCAATGTCAACATTTGTAAGCTTGTCTCAATAACATTACAGCGTGTTGATCAAATCTCTTCAATTTGATAGAAGAAACAAGAGTCAGATGCTATTCATAAGCTGGTTCTTATTCCAATTGCAATGTACATCTACAAGATATTGCTTGAAGCCTCCCTCTTGGATTTCGACACCCAAGAACAGATTATTTTATTTGCAGTGAAATTGCAGATCAAAGTCCTTGAAAATATATCTGGTGATTTGATATTTGGAAACACCACAAATCACTACCCATCACATCATTTTGTGTTTTTGGGAACAGGATTGAATAATGTAGTCCTTGAAAATAAATCCAATATTCATTTCCAAAACTGAATGCTGTTATACAGTTTACTCTTAGATATGCTGTAGAACATCACAGTGGTTGGCAAGTGTTGTTGGTGCTCAAAATTGCAGTGCAATGCTTCAGGAAACTAATATGAAACTGAATTGGTCATTTACAAAGGTCTCTTAAAAATTAACCTGGAATACATTCTCTCTCATGGAAGTTATGCATAGATGTAAAGCTGAGCACTACCTTTTGAATCTAGCCTCTATTGAAGGCTGAAGCTATTTCCATAGAGGAAAGGCTTGTGAAAAGGATGTTTTTTATAAGCTCTACAATGGAAAAGTTATAATAGGCGATAACTTCTTTTGCTACAAGCCTCTCAAAATAAGTATGTACATAAATTGTTAAAGGAAAAATCTCTTTTTCTTCCTCCCTTGCAGTGGGGTAAAGAAATAATAGCATTTGAGCCTTCTTGTATATGCCCACATGTTCGAAAACATTTATACTTGATATCCTTTAGATGCATCCATGCATTACGATACACTTCCAGTGATCCTCGACTCTTGCCTTATCTAGTATGTACATATTGTTCCAACCATAGAAGACAAGCCTTTGGATTGTAATGATTTCTCATCAAACATGAAGCCTTGAAGAAATAATCAACAAGTGGAGGGGATGGCATATCAAATCTTGTAATTTTATTTGTTCAGGAAGGTTATCTTCCTGTGCATGGGAGAAAAATGAGTTATTACATAAAATGCATCACATCAAAATGGGTGTTAAATGCGGATTAGGGAAACAAGAAAAATGGATTTGACAATCTACTTCTTGTTGTCGAATGACATGGATACCATACATCCATGCTAGAATTTGATTTTCCTAGTAATATGTGATGAACCAACCCGGTTCAGATCACTATCATCCAAAATGTTTGGAACCATATAAAGAACTCCGCGAGGATAAAATAATATATTGAATAAAAATGTATGGGAATGATAGTATGATTACAAATGAGGGCCCCACATATATACCTAAGCAGGGGTGCCTTTTCACTATGAGACATGTTCTTTCATTAAGGTGTCTCTTTATTTATGAATTATTTATTTATATCTATAATATGTATTTATGTCTATTACATTGCCTTCCCCTTTAGAATTGCTTTGTCCTGAAAGCATATTTATGGAAAGGTTTTTACGTTGTTTCTCTAGCTTGTAACGTCTTCACATGATTATTTGTTCTTGATGTTGTCATAGCTGACGATACCAAATGATATGAACTTCTAAGTGTTGAGCAGCACCGACGAATTGTAAAAGGATCTGACCATCCCAATTCAATCCTTTGTGGAATATTATTCAATATATTATTTTATCCTCATGGATTTCTGTATACTTGTTACCCCCCCATGCCTAGGGGTAACTAGTGTTAGATTTCATCGTGCACGTAGACTCGGTGCACACACAACTTAGGTTTGGTCTATGTTCTCAACATAATACACAAATTAACACAATTTGATATGTAAACATAAACACACTGAGATGCCTAACACCTTAGCACAACAAAAGATAAAACGAGCAATTATATCATACATAGGTACACAAGAATTCAATGCCCCAAATCACTTGTTCTTAAACTAAAACACATGTGCTCCCGTACCAGGGACAATGGCCCAATTCTTATACAAAAGTATATACCAAAAACACTTAAAAACAGTGCTGAAACCCTCCTTTGTTTCCGTGCCCATGTTGTTGTTCTGAGGATGAGGGTTAGGGCATCCCTTGCTCCCTCAAACCCTCCAATGCCTCTGCAACTCCTTGCTCAAGGTTGGATAAGTCCTTCCAACTGCTTCTTTGCTACTCCAAAGTCCGCCCTCAGGGTGCTGTTGTAACAACCCTCATGGTTTTCCTCAACCTGCCCTCCAAGTTGTCCCAAAGAATCCACTATATCAACCCTCAAAGGTTATCCAAGGTATTCTCCAGAACTATCCCAATACTGCTGTATGTAACGTCTCATTTTTCTGTTGTTAGGGTGGCTGTAACAACCTCACAAAATGTCCCAGGCCTATTGTAACAACTGTACCTGCTGCTTCCCTCCTACAACTCATGTACAACCCTGCTATCACCTCCTGGATGCCTATACAGTCTTGTTGCCACTTCCTGGTTGCCTGTACAACCCAACTTGGCTGTTGTCCTAGCCTGCGACAGCCCTAAAACTCCTCCACTAGGATGTTCACACCCCGGTACTAGCCTACGACAACCTCTAACACTTGTGGCTAGCATTCAAGACCCTCGCTTAGCCCTCCTACAACCCTCCAAGGCTGCGGCTAGCCTTTCCTTGCCTGGCTGAGCCTCCTAGCAGCCTGCACGACTGCTCCTTTCCTCTTCTACAACCTCCTACAACTAGCGGCCCTCCTCCTCCTTTGGTACCTGCCCAAAAAACACAACAGAACTAAGGCCAATCAACCTCCCTCCATGGTTGCAACCGAGGTCATCACACTTGGACTGGAATCACCAAGCATCCACATAAGAATAAATGTCTCACATTCACCTTATCTCCTTTTATACAAGTCTTAGGGGTCAACATAGAAGCCCCTCCATAAGTCAACATCAAATTAGACCTTCTATGTGGGTGTGAAGCCCCACACAAACCCACAAATCCCATCACCAAGCCGCCAAGCCCCCAACTCAAAATACAAGGGGGTTTTCACCAAATGAAACGACTAATTTGGTGCCAACGAAGATTCCCACATGCCTGCCACCTAGGCCATGTGAGAATCCCTGCCTGAAGCTACAAAACATCAACACTCCCTCTTATTGAGGGAGGTATTCTCACCACACTCCACTATCACCTGGAAGTATCTTTGTCTCCCACACTGGATCCGCTACCACAACTATTCTCCAATCCACTTGATTGGTTGCTCCCTCTATCATTGAAGCAAATCTTGTTGTCTGTCATGATCCCATCTTGGAAAACACCCTGCTCCTAGAAGCCTTCTACTTTTGAGCATCTTGCCTGGCCATTTCAACCCATGACACCTTCCTGACAGTCTTGGAAGATGCCTCTCTTCCATTTGGACCTGAAGGTTGGCTCCCACTGAACGACTGACTCTCCCTTTGAGCCTCCTGACTCCCTCTGAATTTAGACTCCCTCTAAGGTCGGGCTCTCTTTGGGTCTGCTCAACCTCCGGAGCTACCTCCTCCCTATCCATTGTCACTTTGCTACTGCTGGTCATGGCTTGCATATGCTGGCTCTTTTTCCTATACACGTTGCTCTCTCTAACTCCAATGCCACTATTGTGTCTGAGCTAGATCCTTTGGGCATGAATAACACCTATCCATCCCGGAACAAAGCTGCATAACCCTTCTCCTCAATCACTAAGGCTAAGAACACACTCCTGGAAACCATAAAACATTTGGTACTCACAACACATCTCTTGACTCCATCCAGAACGAAACTGTACCAAATCCTTGTACTACATGCCTGGTCCTCGTACCAAGCTCCACGTACATACCTGAGTTAGACACCGTGAAGCTCTCGAACAAACCCTGTGCCCCTGTCATGTGCTGATGGCTCCCATTGTATAAGAACAATGCAATCCTCCCAAGGAAAGCATCCCACTTACCCAGGTCACGACCATCCAATGAACTTCTACTCAAGTCCATCATCCAAGTCACAAAAATCTCTGTGTCAACGCACACGCTGTAACTGGACCTGTGTCCTCTCTCTGAAGCACTCCCAAGCTGTGGATGGATACTCAGTCTAGTCCACTCTAGACCTCCACAACTCATCTATCTAAGTGTTCCCATCCTCCTTGGTCAAATACCTCATACACTGTTGCACCTTGACAATGTGCAACTCTCCGGCTCAATGAAGACTCTAACTTGTCAAACTTCCATCCATATGAAGCTATCTCGTTCGTGCCAAAGCATTCGAGCTACACCCATTGCAACTCACTATGACAATCCATTGGAAGTCCATCCATGGAGTTGGAAACCTGCCACACAACATACTACTGTGAACCAATCTCTCCGTCAATCCACCAAAAATCCTAACTCGCCACACCACCAAGCTGCAATAGTCAAATCCTCATCTGAATGGTCTGCTCTATGTCTCAAACCAGAGACCATCTAACTTGCTGCTACTTGCAACAATCATTGTAGCTCCCTCTCAAAGCTAGCTCCTTGACACTGCTACAACTCCCTCTCATAGCTGTCACATGTGTAAATATCTCAAATCCAACTGCCCTTCTGAGAACATCAACCTCTGATACCATGTTAGATTTCGTTGTGCACCCAGACTTGGTGTACATGCAACTCAATTCTGGTCTATGTTCTCAACAAAATACACAAATTAACACAATTTGATATGTAAATTTAAACACATTGAGATGCTTAACACCTTAGCACATCGAAAGATGAAACAAACAATTAGATCATACACATGTGCACAAGAATTCAATGCCCCAAATCCCTTGTTCTTAAACCAGAACACATGGGCTCCCGTACTAGGGACAATGGCCCAATTCTTATACAAAAGAATTTTCCAAAAAACACTTACAAACACTGTTGAAAGTCTCCTTGGTTTTTGTGCCAATGATGTTGTTCTGAGGCTAAGGGTTAGGGCATGCTTTGCCCCCTCTAACCCTCCACTGCCTCTGCAACTCCTTGCTGAAGGTTGAGTCCTTCCAACCCCTTCTTTGTGTTGAAATTTTGGTATGCTTGTTTAACCATAGACAATGTCACATCATTGTCACCCAATCATAGGCATTCACATATGCCACCCTCGAGCACACTAACCTTTCCTTAGAATAATTCTGGCAAGCCCACTCCATAACCAACATATAAACCCTAGTTGCTAATTGCAACAACAACTCAAGACAAGTAGAGTGCTCCTCCAAGGGTAACACAAAAAAGAGAGTCTCCATACACACATAACAAGTACCATACACAACTGACACAACTGTAGCTGCACTACTCTCTCTCTCAAACTTGTTCCATATTTAGCAAGAATATCACCAAGAATATCACCAAGAGAGAGACCAAGACCAATAGATGACCATGCGCTCTTATTCCTCCTTGCAGCTGCAGTTGTAGCTGTAACTGCAACTCTCCACAAGACTTGCGCACTAATTGGGTGTACAAATGAGCTAAAATGTCCTCTATTTATATTAATTTGTCCAATGACTTTTCTGGCTTGGTCGACCTGAGTTTCTGGTAATTATATTTTTTGTTTATCTTTTTCTTGTGGAGTCGACTTGTATTTCTGGAAGATAATATTCTAATATTATTTATTCTGCTAGGCAGACTTGTCTTCTAGGGTTTCCACACATCTGTTTAATGGTTCACTTGCTTCTAAAATATTCTATTCTAAGTCATAGGTTACACGTGGAGGTTAATACCTCCCGTATCTACCAAAACATCAACACTCCCTCTTAGCTAGGGAGGTATTAACTAAGATGTTCTTCATGTAGTGGTCTC
The DNA here is from genome assembly GCA_900067695.1 of Picea abies. NCBI lineage: Eukaryota > Viridiplantae > Streptophyta > Pinopsida > Pinales > Pinaceae > Picea > Picea abies. The sequence continues at coordinate 15,327 of CBVK0100670248.1, forward strand.
AAACACATCCATCCATCTCAGATGGCATGGGAAAGACTCACATGGTCTTACAGACCATTCTACAGGTAGCATCACCATAGCCACATAGGCTATCATATGCTCAAACAGATCATGTAACAAGTATCACCATCATAGCTTCACATTAGCCATCTAGCTGGAAAACACCTCCAACACTACTGGTTGGCCCTCCAGCTAGTAACCTCCGATTCTATTGTTCGACACTCTAACTAAGAATCATTTCTGACACTACATGTTGACTCTAGTTTATACATAAATAGTAACTCGTCAGCTCACACATAATCTGACTCAAAAATTTAACACTCCCTCTTAATGAGGAATGTATTCTTCTTGGCACGATCATCGTCACTGCTTCTCCGCTTCTGCACACCTCGGTCATTATTCTTTTGTCAATCACAGATCTATATGTCATAGGAAGTTCTGCACTTTCACTTGAGTGGCGTACCAACCTTTGTTGGAGTAGCATACCAACCTGTGCTAGGGTAATATACCAGCTTGCGTTGGAGTATCATACTGACCTGCGTTGGAATACCAACCTGCATTGGAGTACCAACCTGCGTTGGAGTAGCTCCCACTACTGGGGATCTCATAACTTCCCTCTACTAGAGAACACATCACTTCTCACTACTGGAGAAAAAAACATTTGGACCACTCCAAGCTTGTCCCTGACAAAGACTCGGGCAACTTATCTGCTACCTGTTCTTTGGTAGAAATACAGTGGAGCAAGTGTTTCGTCATAGTATTCTCCCTCTTGCTGGGAGAATCCTATGGACACAAATCAGGTTTTGCACATCTCTAGGCTATTTATCTGTAACATGCTTGATCCTGTAGATCAACTTGGAAGTCACCACTTACTTCCCCTCTGGTCTCGGAACCAAGGAAAGTGAGATCGGAAGA
>CBVK0100670249.1:0-16241 GCA_900067695.1 Picea abies
CTCTCTAACCGTGAGGAATTATGTGACGTTCCACATACCACCAGAAATGGCATGACAAGAACTATCCATCTAGGATATTTTCCCTGAAAAATTCACTTTCCTTAATCTCATTATTCCACAATTAAGCATGGGTTATCTTACTCCACAAAGTGTCTTCCCGTGAGGGCCTTCACCATAAGGGGACCACTTTGGATTTCATCCATATTTACTTCTTATCAACCATGAAAAAACAATAATGAGTCATATTTACATCAAACAATATGGGTCCATTACCCAAACCTTTGTTCTATGGGGATTTCTTCAAGGGTTGACATCAATGAAAACCAACCTTAATCAACAAGTTAAACTACTTTACAACTCACATAACTACACTTATTACTCTGTTACAACTTCAAGTCACTTCCATGTCCCATAAATGAACCTTTAAACTCGAATTTCCTATCATTAACTGATTTTTCATTTCAGTTAATTATTTCAAGTAATTATGAGATAATAGATTAATATTTATTGTCCAATTTATTTAAGAAAAAAATAAATTAGACAGACATTTCTTGTTTACTTTTAAACACTCCCTCTCAACAAGAAAGGGATTATCCTTCACCCCGATCCTATCTCTATGGTATTTCAATTTTCTCCTGGTGAGCGCCTTTGTCAAAATGTCTGCATCCTAATCTTGCATAGGAATGTACTAAAGCAACATGATCTTCCGCTGCACACAATCTCTGAGATGATGACACTTGATATCTGTTGGTCACTATAATTGCTTAATTAACTCAAACAATCAAGTGCTACATAAATTGTCAACCCAGGGAAGTCTGTTTATTTCAAAGGTAACCACGCACTATATATGCTCAATTCCAAAAGCAACTCATAGTTGTAGTAAAGGAAACTTTATTAATCACACTTGCCTTGAATCAACTGAAGCTCTGACTTGAATTACAAGAAATCAATCTACCTATTGCAGGGCTTAAAGAGATGATTAATCGAAAGAATCCTGGATTACATTAAAATAACAACTGCAACAGGAAAGAACAACTATTCTGTAACCAGAGAACAGGACCCTATTCCCAAGCAGGAACTCCAGTACCTTGTTTCTGATTAACACACCTTCATGAAAGAATTAATGTATAGAAGGCTAACTCTATCTAACAGAGGACAGGACCCTTAATCCCTTCCATTAAGAAGGAACCTTTAGTACCAGCCTCTGATTAACACACTCAAGGAAATGATTGAAAGATGACTATTCTAACAGAGAACATGACCTTCTAATTCCTTCCCTGAAGCAAGAACCTTTAACCCAATCTCTGATTAGCACACTTGCAAAAGTAACTGAAATTTGACTACTTAACAGAGAACAGGACCTTCTAATCCCTTCCTTTAAGAAGGAACCTTTAACCCAGTCTCTGATTAGCATACTTGTGAAAATGACTAAAAGCTGACTACTCTATCAGAGGATAGGACCTTCTAATTCCTTCCTTTAAGCAGGAACCCTTAACCCAGTCTTTGATTAGCACACTTGTGAAAATGACTGAAAGCTGACTACTCTAACAGAGGACAGGACCTTCTAATTCCTTCCTTTAAGAAGGAACCTTTAACCCAGTCTCTGATTAGCACACTTATAAATCCATCACACAAGATTGCTAATTAGAATGATTATGAACTTCGTGAAAGTAATGCAACATTCAATAAAACAAAGTTCTTAACAAGACAAAGTTTAGTAGTGTTTTAGCAAAGCAGAATTCATAAAAAGTAGTGTTCAGCAAGACAAAAGTTAATCAAGGCATAAACAGAAATTACATTAACACACTCTAAAACTAACGGGTGAATCTTGTGAAGAAGGTGGGCCCTCCCTTCTCACAAGATTCCCCTGAGACGAAAAAGCTAGAGAAGGATGCTCAAAACAGTCTTCTATTCATCTATCAATGTATCATATTACAATCTGAAAACGAAGTACGTCTCTCTCCCTGAAGCTTTCTTAATACATCAAAACTTGGATTCCTTCGAATGGTGATTTCCTCTTATTTAAAGAGGAAATCCCTTCGATACAATTGATAAAAAATTACATATGTATATCTGAGTCCTATTCTTAGTCAGATCGACTTTCTAAACCAGAATAGGATGTCCTAGTCTCACGCAACAAAATGCTATTACAAGTGCTGAATGAGGTGTTGATGTAACAGTTCTTTCTCGTTGCTGCTGATGTTGTTTCGGCATCGCAAATCGCGGGCTGTTTCAGCCACAGGATTTGCGCTCTTGACTGTTTCATCATTCTCATGTAGGAGGCTCACGGTGCAACTGTGTAGAGTTGTTGTTGACCGCTGACTGTGTAATGACTTCCTTTGTGTTTCAGCATCGTCGATCCTGGGCTTTGTAACGGCTTCCTCTGTGTTTCAGCATCGTGGCCATGAACTGTGTAATAGCTTCCTCAGCATCGTCTATCTTCTGTGTTTCAGCATCTGCGACCCTGGACTGTGTAATAGTTCTGTGTTTCAGAATTTGTGACCCTGGACTGTGTAACAGCTTCTGTGTTTCAGCATCTACGACCTTGGACTATGTAACAGCTCTTGTGAATTGTTGTTTCAGCAATAGGCCTCAAATGCTAATCTGTAGTTTGAACTGTTTCAGCACTTATACATTTCTAATCAATGGTTAAGTACGAGAGTGATGTAAAATATTATGCAAAACAGATTAAACATATAGTAATGAGAAGGGATGTTGTATACCTTTGGGATGATCAGATAGAGTGATCATAGAAGTCTAAATGTGGGTGATCAAGAGTGTAATAGTGGCAAAAATTATGGCAAAAAGGTACATTGTGTGGTCCTAACATCCCCCCCAACTCAAGGTGTTGCATGTCCTCAGGCAACTTCACTCTTAATCAAAGTCTAGATATCGATTGTGAGCCTGTAAGTTACTCAAGCAGTAACTCTGGGAGGTACTGTTCGTTGGCGTTCTGAACCCTTGGACCCGCTGTAATCTTTGCCATGTTGTTGTTTCTGTCTTCTTAGGCATCTTATAACTGATTTGATACCTTTCTATTGGCAACCAGAGGATAGGAAAATAAAATCGGTACCCTATGCAGTTTTCAGCACATTGCTGAACACACTGGATGTAGTTAGGTACCCTGGAGATTGCTACCTAAAGGTTGGTGGGGCTAAAAGGATTGTGTTCTTGTCTTTTCTCAGTGGATTGCTGCCAAAATAGGTTATTTGCCTGGAGGGCAGCAATCTCTATGGATTTGATGAAGTCCTGACAATCCTGAAGCATTGCTGATTGTAGCTGTTGAACATGTTCAGTCACCCCTAGATTCTTTAAGAACTCATAATATTGTGTGACAAAGGTGGCTGCATTCTGTGGTTCTGGTCTTATCCATAGAAGGTGGTTGTCTTCATTGTGTTTAGCAGCCATGAATTCATCTTGCCAAATGATTTGATTGTGGAGAAAGGAGGTGAACGCTCGAATCTGGATGTCCCCGACAAGGGGATTAAGGTTCAGCTACCTGTTCTCGGGAATGGCCTCGTTATGAAAGTATGCCTCACAGAGGAGGTGTTGATCCATAATAGAGGCTGCTGCAAATTTTTTGACAAAATCTGCTAGGTGTAGTACTACATGGGGTTTACCTTCTGCAATTGATTTGATCTGAAACCAGGTAAGTCTCTCCATAAGGAACAAGGAGCAGTTGCAAGATGGCTTTCTTGTGGCCAATAGATTTTGTGCCAAATCAAATACCAGAGCCAATCTGCCTTTCAATTCTTTGTTTTTCTTCTTAAGGGCATGAGCTTCCTGGCGTGTCTACTCTAACGCTTCCCAATTTGAGTAGGTATGATTTATCCAGATTTGTCTGTGCACTTGCAGGCTTTTGGCCTGTGTTGCAGCATACTCTTTCTTCCATTTTTGTATTGTTGCCTGCTCATCCCATAGCTGAGTTTGTGTTTCAGCGTTGCAAGTAGTGGGGTGAGGTAAGGTCTGAGTAAATTGTTCCACCAAAGTGTGGATATTGATCTTGCTGGGAGGTGCAAATTCCTCCATAGGCATTGTCTGTACAACTTTGTTGACAAAAGCAGGGGCTTCATTTGTTGCAATGCAGAGCTCAGTCTTGATCTTGGGAGGTCCTGCTGGTTCTTTTGTTTCAGCTGTAGCTGGTTCTTGTGTGTCAGCGACAGCTGGTTCTTGTGTGACAGCAGGTTCTTCCTGTTTGACTACAAAAGTTGAAGGATTAGGAGGGGCTCCTGACACTGGGACTTGAATTATCTTATACCCTACTTGATAGTAAATATCGCCACATTGGCAGCACATATATTCTTTACACAAGCTCTTTGTAGTCCGCTCTGACAAGGTTGTTGTACGAGCTATGGTGTACAAATTTAGTTCCTTCTTGTATGCTTCCTTTGCCCTGGCTAGTTCTTGCTTATATGCTTCCAATTGGGACTTTAAAAACTTTTTTTCTTCCAAGACAGCGGCCATTGTTGGTTCTAGTTGAGGGATGACTGGTTCTTGTGTGGCAGTCATAGCCTCATTAGCTGGTTCTTGTGGAGCAGCTACAGGAATGGAAGCTGATTCTTGTGTTTCAGCTATGGAATGTAAGGAGAGTAGTGTTGCAGCACCCTAGACCTCTTATTCCTATATCTCAATGTCAATGTCAGCGGTTGGTTCTTGTGTTTCAGCCGTAGCTAGTTCTTGTGTGGAAGTTATGGCTGGTTCTTGTGTTTCAGCCACTGAATGAGTAGTTGGTTCTTGTGTTTCAGCTATGGAACAGGTAGCTGGTTCTTGTGTTTCAACTACGGAACAGGTAGCTGGTTCTTGTGTTTCAACTATGGAATGAGTAGTTGGTTCTTGTGTTTCAGCTAGAGAATGGGTAGCTGGTTCTTGTGTTTCAACTACTTTATTTGAGATAGATGATGTCGCAACACCCTGGGCATCTGGTTCTTGTGTTTCAGTGCCCATGGGTGGAATAAGAAAAGATCCTGGAGTTTGGGAGGTTGGAGGTGTACGAGGTATTAATCGGATGGGTTGGGGGTCAAGGGTAGTGGCAATAATGGGTGGCCTTGTTGAGGCCCTTGTTCTCTTTTTTCGTAAGAAGGGCGGAAAGAGGGGAATTTGTTTTCATTTTCGTGAGGGTCTTTCCTTAATGATGGGGTAGGGGGAATTATCGGGCTAAGATTCATTACTAAGAATATGAAGGGTGGGAGTGGATGATTCTGGTAAGGTATGAGGCAGGCTTGGTATGGTAGGGGAATTGATTGAACTGATTGGCTCTGTGGGCGGGTTATTGGGTACTTCTGTGGAGTCTGGGGGGTTTTGCGGTTGTTTCTCCTGGGGGTTTATAGGTGGGTTGTTTAGTGGGGGGTTTTGTTGAGAAAAACCCCTTTGGATGAGCCGTTGGACAAGGTGGTGATGGGTGAGTGAAAGGGTGGGATATTTAGCCTTTCTGCAGTAGTGTGCCATGTTTTTCAGACACCCCAGCAAATAATAAGGAATATTTACTCATCTATTATGTCGTAAATGAGATAACAGAAGAAATTCATGCTGATAAACTACCTAGTATCGGCCCTCACAGGTTAAGTAATGTTTGATGAATCTTTCAACTTCCGACCATGGGGGTGGAAATGAGCTGAGCTGAACACCCCTGCCTTTAAATTCAATTCGTTCTTCTGGTAGGAAGAAGTTCTGCTGAGCATTCCAAATGATATGTTTACAGCTGAACATGCGAATGTCGTCGATAGGGAGGCCTAAGACCTGTGCTATATCTTCTTCTGTTACTGAAATTCAGACCCCTTGGATGACATAATGGTCTTCCTGAAGGTTTTGGGCGAACTGCAGAACATGTTGTTCATTATACCCTTTGAGTCTCTGAAAGTAACTGAGCCATCCTACCTGCTGAAAGATTTGATAAGCTACTGGATAATGTTCTAATAGCGCTGTGGTGGCGGGCTCGTTCTGTATGACAGAACCTCCCATAGCTACCAACTCGGTAGGATACAACGTCAAAGAGTTTGAGTATCAGCTTCTGTGAAGAGTGAGTTTTCTGAGCGACGTTATGCAAAATGGCAATCAAATGTGTGAAAGGGTGGTGAAATAGGGGTGGCGATGGTGAATTCGTGAGAAATGATGGTATAGAAGGTTTGATGTGTCCTCCCCTCCCGTCAAGTCCGGCTAATAAATGATTGCACTTGAGTGGTCATAATGATTTAGAATCTTCTCATTAACTATAGCCTAACTGAATTACCTAAAATTTACATACCTCGCCTTACCTTTTGATTCATTCTACAAACAAAATATCATGCCTGTCGATGGTAGTCCTGCAGGAGACTTTTGATCTAATAGATGAATTATGTCGAGGGTTTGTTGACTAGAAGGACGAACTATGGTATGAGAGCATGAAAGCTTGCTGACAGATGATGTTGGAAAATTGGTGTTTCAGTAACCGAGAAGAACGAGTGAAACAATTTCTGGACGGTGTTGTTTCGGTGATGAGAAAATGTGAAGAACTGCTGAACAATGGTGTTTCAACAACAAGAAAAACGGGGTGAAACAATTGCTGGACAGTGTTGTTTCGTCGATGAAGAAAGTGAGGAATTGTCAGACTGTAGTGTTTTGGCAATAGGGAAAACAAAAAGTGTTGAACAGTGGTGTTTCAGCATCGGAAGAAAGTCAAAAGTGCTAAATAGTGGTGTTTCAGCATCGGGAAAAATGATGAAGAGTTGCTGACAATGGTGTTTCAACAACAGAAAGAAAAGGCAAAACAATTGTTGGACGGTGTTGTTTCGTCGATGAAGAATGGTGAGGAAATGGGGAAAAGTGGTAAAAGGTTGTTGAACAGTGATGGGGGGAATAGGTGTGGGGTTGGTGGTAGCGGTGTTTCGGCAATAGAGGAAGGTCAAGAGTGGTAAACAGTGGTGTTTCAGTAATGAAGAAAGTCAAAAGTGTTGAACATTGGTGTTTCAGCATCGTAGGAAAGTCAAAAGTGCTGAACAGTGGTGTTTCAACATCAGAGGAAGCTTGTCTCTTTGAAGTAGGATCGTCCTTCCTGGTGGCCTGTGCTTCGATCGGGAATCTGCAAAAATCGACTGTAACATGTTATTTCTTGATAGGGATTATTAGTAAATAAAATATAATCTAATCTAATACTAAAGAAAGTAGTCTTAAAAGAATTAATTTCAATTATGGGTAGAAACCCCCTCAACGAAGAGGAAATGGGTGTCTGCCATGCATGTGGCCTTAAAATCTTCTTTGGAAATAGGGCGCTGGTACAGACGAAGCCGATGACCATGTAACGGATTTTTATAGTCATCGATTTTGAGGAGCCTTACTGTTCCATTGGGGAAAATAGTATCTACTTCGTAAGGTCCAAGCCATCTTGTACGCAGTTTCCCTTGAAATTCTTTGAATCGGGAATCATATAGTAGGGCCCAATTACCTTTTTGGAACTGCTTGTTCTTGATATTTTTGTCATGCCATCTTGATCTTTACTGTTGAATTATGGTTGTCTACTGAATGGCATCTAGTATTTTTTCTTCCAATTCATTAAGATGCTTCAACCTGGTTGTCTGTGCATCGGTTAAATCAAGGTTGACAGCTAAGGAAGTCCTTAAGGTTTTTATTTCAAATTCCATAGGAAATACAACACTCTTTCCATAAACTAATTCATAGGGAGAGAATCCTGTAGTATTTCTCCAAGTAGTTTTGTAGGTCCATAGTGCTTCTGGGAGCCTGTAGGACCAATCCTTTCTATTTTCCTTCACTGTTTTTGTGAGAATGGATTCTATTACTTTGTTTGTGATTTCCACCTGTCCATTGGCTTGAGGGTGGTATGTTGTAGTCATTCTATGTTGGATATGATATTCTTGAAGGGTGGCTTTGAAATCATGAGAAGTGAAAGGAGGTCCTCCATCTGTAACTAGTTCTCTTGGCACTCCAGATCTGATGAAGATGTCTTTAAATAAGAAATTTAAAACTGCTTCTTCGGTTGCTCTATGGAGTGCTTTGTCTTCCACCCATTTAGTCATGTAGTCTGTGTAGACCACTATGTAAACTTTTTGATTGGATGGAGGGTTGATGGGTCCTATAAAGTCTAAGGCCCATCTTTCAAATGGTTCAAGTACTATCTGGGAGTTTAATGGCATTTCATCTCTATGATTAGGTTGGCCTACTCTTTGGTATCTATCACAGGCCCGGACATACTTCTTTGCATCTTTGAAGAGTGAGGGCCAATAGTACCCCATCCTGAGAATTTTATGAGTTGTTCTCTTATCAACAAAATGCCCTCCACAAGGGCCATCATGACAAGCTTTTAGTAGATCATACACCTCGTCTTATCTAATACACCTTCGGATTTCTTGATCATCTCCTGTATGGAAAAGGCACCCACTTATCCAACTATACCGAGCACTTTGATGAATGATACTTTTTTTCTCTCGGTGGGATAGGTGTGGTGGTAACTTCCCTGCAACCAAGTAGTTAGCAATATCTGCATACCAAGGTGAGTGAGAAAAAACTGCAAATAGATATTCATCAGGAAAGGAATCATCTACTGGGGTATCATCATCAGCTGTCAATCGAGAAAGGAAATCAGAAACTACATTTTCTTTTCCTCGTCTGTCTACAATTGTAATATCAAATTCTTGCAATAATAGTAGCCATCTGGTGACTCTAGCATTTGTGATAGGTTTGTTCATTAAGTATTTGATAGCTGAGTGATCAGTATGGACAAAAGTAGAATAGCCAGTAATGTAATGTCTAAATTTATTAATTGCATATATAACTGCTAAGAATTCCTTCTCGGTGACTGTATAATTGAGTTCAGCAGGGGTCATATTCTTGCTAATGAAATATATAGCATAAGGGAGATGATTTTCTTCCTCTCCCAAGACAACTCCTATTGCAGTATCTGAAGCATCGAAGGATATGTGAAAGGGAAGTGTCCAATCAGGTCCTCTAAGGATAGGAGTTGTAGATAACTGATGTTTAAGTGTATTAAATGCTTCCTGATAAGAATTAATCCATTTGAATTTAGCATTTTTCATCAGTAACACAAACAGGGGAGAAGCTATTTTGGGAAAATTCTTGATAAATCTTCTATAGTATCCGGCATGTCCTAAAAAACTTCTTACCTCTGTTTGGGTTTTGGGAGTAGGAAGATCCTTAATGACTTGTATTTTGGATGGGTCTACCTGAATTCCTTGAGATGAGATAAAATGTCCAAGCACTATTCCATCACTCATCATCATATGACATTTTTCTGTACTTAAGGAGAGTTGGGCTTGTATGCATCATTTAAGTACTTTCTCAAGGTTTTGCAGTGCTTCCTGAAAAGAAACACCATAAGGAGTAAAGTCATCCATAAAAATTTCCATAGAGTCATTAAGTATATCAGAAAAGATTCCTAAAACTGCTCTTTGGAAGGTTGTTGGTGCATTACATAATCCAAATGGAAGGACTCTATAAGAAAAGGGTCCCCAAGGGATAGTAAAGGTGGTTTTATCTTGATCTTGAGGTGCAATTTTGATCTGGTTATACCCACTGAAACCATCTAAAAATGAGAAAAATTTCTTCCCTGCCAAATTATCTAACACTTGATCAATGAATGGTAATGGAAAGTGATCTTTTTGAGTAGCTTTATTTAAAGCTCTATAATCCACACATACTCTCTATTTGTCGTTTTTCTTAGGAACTATTACCAACGGGGAAACCCATTCACTGTCTGATATAGGATAAATAAACCCTGCATTGAGCAATTTTTGAAGTTCTTCTTTGAGGATTTCTCTTAAATTAGGGTTCATTCGTCGTTGAGGTTGGCAGATCGGTCGACAATCTTCCTTAATATATATTCGATGAGTACATAATTCAGGAGAGATTCCTTTCATATCTGTGTAATCCCATGCGAATTCTTCTTTATTTTCCTGAAGTAACTTCATTAATTGTTGTGTTTCAGCCTCTGTCAAATTAGGGTTTATGTTCAGTGTTTTGCCAGGTTCAATTTCCACTGGTATGCTTTTAGAGGAGATGGTGTTAGATGTTTGAGGTGGGCTTTCCGAGTTGAGTTTTTCTTGATTATCAGACTCCAATAGTGCAGTTAATTGATTATGCATTTCTGGGGTCACAGAGGAGGGTTCGCAAATAAAATTATTAATCACTTCATCCTCGGTGGAGTCTTTCAAGATTAGATCTTGTCTGATAGTCAAAAGGGGTTGAGTAGGTTGATCATCAAAATCTACCCATACAAAATTATCATTATTAATCAGGGGTGTAGCATGAGGGTAGAGGGTAAGCTGTTTAGTTTCATAACCATTTGAAATTGTCATTGAGCCTGATCTACAACTGATAAAAGCATCTGCTGTGGCTGACCAAGGTCTACCCAAAATTAGAGGGTGGCCCCCCAACTTTGTTTTGGGTTGTAATACCGTAAATTCAACTGGATAATTCCAGGATTCCACAGAGATACTGAGGTATTCAATGAATCCTTCTGGTTTAATTATGGATCGATCAGCCAATTCTAGGATAGTTGGGGTGTCTCTGACTTTATTTTGCAATTGTAACAGTTGTAAGGTTTCCAGAGTCATGATATTGATAGTGGCACCTGGGTCTACCAAGACTCGAGGGATTATCGTTTTTCCAACTTGTACTGTAACGGTAGGGTGGCCGGGATCACCATATTTAACTGGGGGAGTTTTACCTGTCATTAGTGCAGATAAGTCTCCCATAACATGGACTGTAAGGGGATCCTGAGTTTTCCTACCATGCTTTTTAACACAAATATCTCGCATTGTCCTGGCATAGATTGGTACGTCTCGGAGTGCTTGAAGTAGAGGAATTTTGACATATAAATTTTGTAATTCCCCTAGAAGATTGAAGTCTGGTGGTTCAGGCATTTTAGTCAAGGCTAAACGATCAAGAAATGGTGGTTTTGCTGTTTCAGCAGCATTGTTAGAGGATGATTGTACCTCTTTAGGTACATCATGCTCTTTTGTTTCCTCTTTATCAGAAGAGGTAACATCAGCTATGGTGGGTTCCACTATTCTCCCAGATCATAGATGAATATCGTTGCATTGTGCAGGGAGAAGAGAAAGTGTAGGCTGGTTATAAATATCAATGCACTGCACAACTTTATTATTTGGGTTAGGGTTAGGTTGTACAGGTAGCTGGGGTCTCATCGTTTGATTGTTTGGGGGAGTACCTGCTGGTAAGGAGAGTGGTTGTAGGAATTGCGATTGAGGTAATTGATTTTGGAAGGGGGTTGTTTTCCTCTCCAATTTTGATTCCATTGGTTCTGATATGGTTGTTATTGCTGTGGAGGCCAAGGGGTCCACATTGATGAATCAACAAAGGGTGGGTTAGTTTGTTGCATGGGTGGGTAAGCTTGTTGCATGGGTGGGTAATTCATTTGATTAGTGTATTGCATTTGATTATAGGGGGGGTAGCTCATTTGATTGAAAGAAGAATAATTATTCCAATGATTAGAAGATGCAAATGGCATGTTAGGATTCATACCTTGTCCCCGCGGTTGCCATTGCCTCCTCTGTGTCAACAGATAGACAGCTTCAGCTTCTTCGTCTGTTGGTTGTAATGCTGCCTTTATCCCTGGTAAAGATGGACAATGTTGGGTATCATGATATTTATCATAGATGGTGCAGATTGGCTTTTTGTCCAATGGACATTCTCTTCATGGGTGCTTATCTCTGCATTGAGAACAAAATATGGACAAGGCTGCTTCTGCTTCTGCTTGCTTTTTCTTAATCTGTAGGGTGTCAATTTGTGAGGCAAAAGAGCTTAACATTTCAGTTTTAAAACCTTCAAGTAAATTACCTATCTCGGCTCTTGTTGCTCCCCCACTGGCTGATTTTTGGACTCTTAAAAATGTGGTGTCCCTGCTGTTTGATTTATTTCTTGAAGCTCCTCTTGAACATCTTTTGCATAAATTAACAATTTCATCGTATGATTCCTTGAATATGTCCCCTTTTCCAAGCATATTCATCATATCTAGACAATCATCTCTTACTCCTTTTTAATAATATAGTTTTAAGAATGTCTTTACTTACATTGGGGTGACTGGATCTTTATAGATTGTATTGTAGCCTTTCTACAAAGTCCTCCAGATTCTCGTCCTCTTTCTGTATCATCTTAAATAGATCCTCCCTCTTTTCTCTTGTTCGGCAGTAGTCCTGGTATTTGTTCAGGAATTTCTGTTTCATTTGGTCCCATGTTGTGATTACATGGCCTCCAAGACTCATAAACCATCTTAGTGCATTCCCTTTTAGTGTTGTTGGAAATAACTTTAGTTTTTGAGCATTAGAAACGTAATCATAACTTCTGCATAATATATCAAACTCAAATAGAAATTCATCAGGATCTTCTGAAGATAAACCATGAAAATTAGGTAGTGCTGAGAGTGGAATGCTTTTCATGGGGGCTACTCCTCTAGGAAGATCGCCAATAGGAAATCCTAATGTAGAAAAAGAGTTTTCATCATTTAACTCTCCTTCATGACCTGCCTGCTCTTCGTGATGCAATTCTTCATTGTACTCATCCATGTTTTCTTCTGTCTATTCCCCTGCTGCACTTGCTCTGTCCTCGATGTCTTCTGCTGGCTTCTGGACTGTCTCAGGACTCCAGACTTATTTCCCTATTTCAAAGCTTGCTTGAAATGAAGGCTGGGACTTTTGCTTCTGAAGGTTTGGTCGTTGAGCAGCAGATTTAGACTTTGATATGATCTCTTCGATGTAAGTCTTTCTTCCTCCTTTTCATTTTCCTTTGCCACCTGTAGGGTTAGTATCTTTGGGGTTTCTGTGTCCTTTCATGCAATCTTTGTATCTGAAAAATCATAAGTGCTTTTGAAATCTATAATTACCTTCCCCAGCAACGGCGCCAAAATGTTGGTCACTATAATTGCTTGATTAACTCAAACAATTAAGTGCTACATAAATTGTCAACCCAGGGAAGTCTGTTTATTTCAAAGGTAACCATGCACTATATATGCTCAATTCCAAAAGCAACTCATAGTTGTAGTAAATGAAACTTTATTAATCACACTTGCCTTGAATCAACTGAAGCTCTGACTTGAATTACAGGAAAGCAATCTACCTATTGCAGGGCTTAAAGAGATGATTAATCGAAAGAATCATGGATTACATTCAAATAACAACTGCAACAGGAAAGAACAACTATTCTGTAACCAGAGAACAGAACTCCAGTACCTTGTTTCTGATTAACACACCTTCATGAAAGCATTAATGTATAGAAGGCTAACTCTATCTAACAAAGGACAAGACCCTTAATTCCTTCCATTAAGCAGTAACCTTTAGTACCAGCCTCTGATTAACACACTCAAGGAAATGATTGAAAGCTGACTATTCTAACAGAGAACAGGACCTTCTAATTCCTTCCCTGAAGCAGGAACCTTTAACCCAGTCTATGATTAGCACACTTACAAAAGTAACTGAAAGCTGACTACTTAACAGAGAACAGGACCTTCTAATCCCTTCCTTTAAGAAGGAACATTTAACCCAGTATCTGATTAGCACACTTGTGAAAATGACTGAAAGTTGACTACTCTATCAGAGGACAGAACCTTCTAATTCCTTCCTTTAAGCAGGAACCCTTAGCCCAGTCTCTGATTAGCACACTTGTGAAAATGACTGAAAGCTAACTACTCTAACATAGGACAGGACCTTGTAATTCCTTCCTTTAAGAAGGAACCTTTAACCCAGTCTCTGATTAACACACTTATACATCCATCACACAAGATTGCTAATTAGAATGATTATGAACTTCGTGAAAGTAATGCAACATTCAATAAAACAAAGTTCTTAACAAGACAGAGTTTGCCAGTGTTTCAGCAAAGCATAATTCATAAAAAGTAGTGTTCAGCAAGACAAAAGTTAATCAAGGCATAAACAGAAATTACATTAACACACTCTAAAACTAATGGGTGAATCTTGTGAAGAAGGTGGGCCCTCCCTTCTCACAAGATTCCCCTGAGACGAAAAATCTAGAGAAGGATACTCAAAACAGTATTCTATTCATCTATCAATGTATCATATTACAATCTGAAAATGAAGTACGTCTCTCTCCCTGAAGCTTTCTTAATACATCAAAACTTGGATTCCTTCGAATGGTGATTTACTCTTATTTAAAGAGGAAATCCCTTCGATACAATTGATCAAAAATTACAGATGTATATCTGAGTCCTATTCTTAGTTAGATCGACTTTCTAAACCAGAATAGGATGTCCTAGTCTCACGCAACAAAATGCTATTACAAGTGTTGAATGAGGTGTTGTTGTAACAGTTCTTTCTCGTTGCTGCTAATGTTGTTTCAGCACCGCAAATCATGAGTTGTTTCAGCCATGGGATTTGTGCTCTTGACTGTTTCAGCATTCTCATGTAGGAGGCTCATGGTGCAACTTTGTAGAGTTGTTGTTGACCACTGACTGTGTAACGGCTTCCTTTTTGTTTCAGCATCATTGGTCCTGGGCTTTGTAACGGCTTCCTCTGTGTTTCAGCATTGTGGCCATGAACTGTGTAATAGCTTCCTCAGCATCGTCGATCTTCTGTGTTTCATCATCTGCGACCCTGGACTGTGTAATAGTTCTTTGTTTCAGCATCTGCGACCCTGGACTGTGTAACAGCTTCTGTGTTTCAGCATCTGCGACCTTGGACTGTGTAACAGCTTCTGTGAATTGTTGTTTCAGCAACATGCCTCAAATGCTAATCTGTAGTTTGAACTGTTTCAGCACTTATACATTTCTAATCAATGGTTAAGTACGAGAGTGATGTAAAATATTATGCAAAACAGATTAAATGTATAGTAATGAGAAGGGACATTGTATACCTTTGGGATGATTAGATAGAGTGATAATATAAGTCTAAATGTGGGTGATCAAGAGTGTAATAGTGGCAAAAAGTATGGGCAAAAAGGTACATTGTGTGGTCCTAACAATATCTATATGCTTAGATGTATCATGAAACATGGGATTAATTGAGAGTTTAATGCAACTCTGATTATCACAATAAATCACTATCAGATCTAAATGAGAACCAAACAAACCAACCAAGAACCAAACAAACCAACCAAGATCTTTCTCATCCAGATAGCCTCACATGCAACTTGACTCGCTGCCATGTATTCCTCTTCTGCTGAACTGAGTGCCACAAATCCTTGTTTCCTGCTGTACCAAGAAACAACTGTAGATATGATACTAAAGATCCCCCCTGATGTGCTCTTTCTGTCCGTTGGGTTTCCTGCCCAATCTACATCCGTGAAGCCATGCAACTTCACCTCATCCGTTTGTCTGTACCATAAGCCATACTCATATGTTCCCCTCATGTATCTCAGGATATGCTTACCCACCTTCCAAAAGATATTGGTAGGATTAACCGTCGCTTGACTCAGTTGGTTAACCAAATAGAAAATGTACGGTCTCATGTTCACTAGATACATTAGCGAACCCACTAACTGTCGATAGATAGTAGCATCCACTACCTCTCTAGAAGTAGTATCCTCTTTCCTCTAGTTTCCTGGAAGAGGAGTATCCATGGGTTTTCAACCCTCCATGTGAAACTTACCTAGTATCTCCCTTGCATACTTTCCTTGAGACACAAAAATTTCACCATCTCGCTGCCATATTTTCACTCTAAGGAAATAATGAAGAAGGCCCAAATCCTTCATCTTGAACTCTTTTGCAAGGTCCTCCTTTCATGAGTGTATCAGTTGCTCATCACCAGTTAGTATTAAATCATCAACATAAAGAACAATGATTAAAATCTTACCCTCCACCACAATTTGGTATAGGTTTGTATCCACTTCACTTTCGGTGAAGAAAATCCGGTGAAATAGTTGTCTATCTGAGTGTACCAAGCACAGGGTGCTTTCTTCAGCCCATACAATTCTCTCTTGAGTCTGCACACATGTTGAGCTCTAATCTACCCTAGAAAATTAGAGTGTAATTAATTGTCAATCCGGTGTTTGTAAGACTTAGAGGCATGTCCAAAGTATATGGATTTTAGAGATAGTTTTATCTTTTATGGAGATAACCCAAAGACTCATTCTAAGGCTGAATGTGAAAGAGATGCTAATCTCCTATTCAGAAGTCATCTTCATAGCTCTCATGACAGTGGTCAACACTTTTCAAATGGTAAAAATAGTGAGCATAAAACCTATTCTAAGGCTGATTGTGCAAGAGGCACTAAGCTTCTATTCAGAAGTCGTCTTCATAGTCCTCATAACAGTAATCAACATTTGCTTTT
>CBVK0100670250.1:0-16241 GCA_900067695.1 Picea abies
TAAGACCACTAGGAAATCATTACATGATGTTTGTAGTTAACAAATGAAGATGACATTACATTCCATTCCCCATCAAAAAGGTGAATATCATGTTTTATCAGAACCACAAGCTCAAAATGGTGATTCAGTGGAAAAGGTGGATGGCCATCAAGATCCATATCGATCATTCCTCCCCCCTTAGGAAGCAATGGTCCCCATTTCATCAAGTTACCTTGGGATATAGGAATACTTTTGCTAAATCGTAAGCTTGGTGCATTACTTGCCATGTTGAAGAAGTTGTTCTACTTAGCTTATTGAAGGCTATCATGAACCTGTTGTTGGAGGGGTTGAATACGTTCAACCAATATAGCTTCATGATCTACCTG
Organism: Picea abies; assembly: GCA_900067695.1. Lineage (NCBI taxonomy): Eukaryota > Viridiplantae > Streptophyta > Pinopsida > Pinales > Pinaceae > Picea > Picea abies. The sequence continues at coordinate 366 of CBVK0100670250.1, forward strand.
AGTGAGAGGAATTTGTCCATGAAGATGCAACATGAAGAGTATGAAGGGTTCTGTTATAACATTTCTTGACTGGGCAGTGTGGAGGCACCCCCATAGGTGCAGCAAGAACATCTTGGTACTCTTATACAATCTTTTCGATCTTCTTGTATTGGATAGAAAGGTATTGGGTTGAGGCTGTAATGGTTGCAGTGTCCTTTTTTTCACCTTTTGATCGAATTTTGAAGAGGCTAAAATTTTCAGTATGAGAGATTACTTTGTGGAATTTTTTTGGTGGGACAATAGTCAGAACTACCTCTGGTATCTGGTATAGCTGACCCCCCAGAGTAACAATGACGTTACGGGGTCGAGACTCATAAATAGCATGATGACTCCACATGTATGGTTGGCCTAATATAACATCACAAACTTCTAGTGGGGAAACATCACATAATACATCATCCTTGAAGGACCTAATTCCATAGGAAAGGCGACATTGTTGGCTCACATCAAGATATTGACCCTGGTGAAGCAACCTGATGTTGTATTGTTGCGGGTGTGGTGTTGTTTGCAAATCCAACTACTTGACAACCTCTATTGATATGATGTTCTTTTGTATTTCGCTATCAACAATAAAATGTAGTGGGGTACCCTTCACCCACATTTGTGAATGGAAGAGTCGCTCCCCCTCCTCATGATCTTCTTCTGGTTGGATTGTTGCAGTTGCGATAGTAGCAGTGGGTTCTGCATCAATGATCTATCTCCTTTTATTATTTTCTGAATCAAGGTCCAAGTCAGGGTTCGACTCTTTGTCTTTAATCTCGGCCACCAATGACTGTATTAAGAGACATTCATTAGTGTTGTTCCAAGGGTTGTTTTGGAACTTACACCACTTTTTGGTGTCTTTCTTAGACTTCCCGTTACCCTTATTTTTCTGCATCTGGGACTGTCTCTCTTGAGTTTGACCTTCGTTGCTCTGTCCTTCATTATGTGAGTTAGAGTTTCTCTTTCCATGCTTCTCCCACTTACTTTGTTGCTTGAATTTATGCTCAATCTCGATTGCATATCAATAAGTAGCTCCTAGTGAGAAGATGTCCAAGAAATACATCTATGTTTGGATGTACCTGTGTAAACCACTACGGTACTTTAAAACTAGGTGCCTCTCGGAGTCTTTGATACCCAACTTTGAGTGCAAGGTATGAAAGATGTTGGTGTACTCTGGCACCGTCTGGTCTCTTTTCTGACACAGAGTTTTCCATCTCATGTATTGGTCATCATAGTTTATGACAGGGTAGAACTCCTCCTTTAGGGAATCTGCAAAGGCCTCTCAAGTGGGTTCTCTCTCAAATAGTGTAGATTCATCTGCAATGTACCTCTCCTAGTAACTTTACCACCAAGATATGACATGGGGAAGGGATTTAAGGAGTGTGAAGGTGATCTTTTCACTGTCGAAAATTTTTTGGAAAGAGTAATAACCTTCTAGAAGATTCAACCATTTTTCTAGAGCATCTACTCTATATGGCCTTCAAATAAGGGGATATCAAAATTGACTTGTACCTTGAAGGATGTCACACTTGCAAAATAACTTCTTGTTGAAGATTCCTTAGTCGTCCCCATCGGTAGTCTTCGAAGGATTTGAGCAAATTCATCCATCATCTCGTTCCTCTGTCGCATGAGGGCTTCCTTGAGCAATGTCTTGAAAGAATATATTGATTTATGTTCTCTCTTTTCTTCTGCCATGGGAGGTCTTCTAGGCTAGAAAGAGCAGTTGCCCTCAAATAAAACTAGCTCGAGACCTAACTCTTTATACCCTGAACTCATCGAGGACCTACTCTGAGAAACGAAAAGGAGCATCCTCCTCTAATACCATTGATCCATATTATTTTGAGAATGACACGAAGACAAAAATATAACTGATATATAACAAGGAAATACATGGAGATAATGCGAAGAACACAAAAATGTAGTGAAAACCAACTTCTATTAATGAACAAGAGAGAAAAATAGTGTAGAAAAAAAAATGATAGAATGAGGTAGCCTATCTCTGAGAAGAAAGAGATGTTGGCTACACTTCATTCGCAACAAGATTTACATCACACTACATGCTTAAAGGGCCTCCTTCACCTCAATTATATATGAGAGAGTGAGAGGAGAACAATTTCCATGATGCATGTGGGATAAATTGGACAAAGTTTATAAAATGTCATAGGCATGTAAAACAATAGGACTTCCCGAGAGGTCACCCATCCCAATACTACTCTATCTTGAGTGCGCTTAACTATGAATTTCCAATGGGATCTGGTGCATTAACGTTATGTTGTAGGCATGTACATAAGACCAATAGGAAATCATTACATGATGTCTGTAATTAACAAATGAAGATGACATTACATTCCATTCCCCATCAAAAAGGGTTAATATCATGGTTTATCAAAACCATAGTTTCAAAACAATGATTTAGCGGAAAAGGTGGATTGCCACCGAGATCCATCTGGATCATTCCTCCCCCCTTAGGAAGTAATGGTCTTCCATTCCCCATCAAAAGGGTGAATATCATGGTTTATCAAAACCACAAGCTCAAAATGGTGATTCAATGGAAAAGTTGGATGCCCATCAAGATCCATCTGGATCAGTAGGCCTCCTGCCCTCCTACATTTTCTAACACTTCATCTATAAAGGGGGTCAGAAATGAGTCATGCAAACAAGCATCGTTCAACTTCCTTAGGTGTACACAAATTATAATACCCCCTGTTTTCTTATCTTGAACCACCATTGGGATTATCCATTCAGACTCTGTGATGGGCTCAATGATACCAGCTAATGTCATTATGTCAAGATCTACTTTCACTTTTTTCTTGTACTTCGGATTCAATCTATAAGGTCTCTGTCTTATTGGTTTATCTTCTAGTTTTAATGGGATCTTCATCTCACCCAATTCCCTAGCTATTCCCTTCATTTTTTAAAAGGTTATTGGAAAGGGATCTTGATATTCACGCAATAGGTATGCAATATTCTCCATAGTCTCATCATTCCAATAATCACCAATATTCGCAAACTTTGGTTTCTATTTTGTGCCAATGTTCACTTTGTGCATTCTTAACAGATTCACATATGCATTGGATTCTAGTTTTGAACCTACTATGTCTCTCTCCGCTTTAGTCTCTAGTACTTGTACATTTCTTGGGTCTTCTTCCTCTTCATCTTCCTTAGTAACATTATAACATTCTAATAGTTCATGCACTGTCTCAGACTCTCTGTGTGCAATACATGCAAGTACTATTTCTATATGATCTTTTTCCATAAAAAAATTTACTTCTAATGACCGGCAAGGCTGAATCTACTAAAGGTGACTCGTCTTAAAAATTAAATGTTACCTTAAAATTCCAGGTGATCTCTTCCCATTATGTTGTACATCTACACACTTTTAACTCTAGATACTAGTTCTTGGGAACTGTCTCAAGTGTATGGATGAATCTATGTGTCCATTCCTACTTCAACATTTGTATCCAAATAGTAATACACTAAGCAATATGGTCCTTCAGATCGCTCATCCTTGTATACTTGTGCATAAGTTTTTCTATTCCAAATCTGATATGCATAATCCTTTTACAATGTTGCAAATCCTTTATTCCCTCCTTGTGTGTAGCCCACCATCTAATTGGAGTTGATATCAGTGCAACATCTAATGCTAATAATCTTGTTTGTTTAGGTATCTACAATTCAAATTCATTGACAAAAGAACTTACCTCATTTAATCCATCAAACTTCCGCATATCATGTACCTATGTTCCAATCCAGCACAAAGAGTGAGGAATGTGAGCACATCTTCAGGTCGATACTTCATGCAATATGATGCATAGAGATAATGATTCTCTAACTAAGTGCACCATCTACAGTATAATTGGCATAGTCATCCATGCACGTTTTCATATTGTAGAGGTTATCAATTTCCTTTCTTGTGGGATCCACATACCTTCTTGGCTCCATAGGGTCTAATGGCGCAGTGATCTTTATGCATACTCCTTCAAAAATCATTTGTCTTTTATTTAAATTAATAATCTCTTGATTGCCAAAGGCCCAATGAAAACCAATCAATGTTGGATATGGTTGATTGTTTTCCACAATCTTAATGACCTTAAATTTAGCTACGCTATGCACACAATCTATGTTAACAGGTACTCCTTCTACTCTCCTGATCAATATTATCTTATGTTAGTTTTCCAATATCAACTAAATAGTTGACCGAACTAGATTTGGTTTCCCCATCATCTCCCATGTTTGTCTTGGAAGCACATTGACATTTGATCCTGGGTCCAAGATGACATTATCCATGTCATATTCTCATATCTATGCATTTAATCTGAATTCTTTGTTTGTCCTCTTTTTTTTCAAGACTTGTGTTAGAACTTGGTAAATTGTTGGGTTGAAGAGAAACAAACTACCAAGGTAACCTGCAAACCAACTTTAAGACTGGAAACTAGCCTTTCCAATCTAAAGAGAGCTCTCTCTGAGACCTAGTCTCTGATAGATGGTAATTTTGGATTGTCGGTTGGATTTATATGTTTGAGAAGTGTTTTATGGTTTCGATGGCAAGGAAAGAGAGAACTTTGGGCTATGGAGTCAACCCCCTAAAAATGAGAGAAATCAATGACTGGTAAGGGAAGCTTGGAGAGGATAAAGGCTAAATAGGAAATGGTATTTCAGTGTTAATGTCATTGTGTATGGTGGAAGAAAGGAGGACATAAAACAAATTAGAAAACCATTAAAGATGAATTATAACTTACTTAGAAGAGAAATATCAATTTTAAATGGTTGAGTCTAAATCATCGCGTGATGAATTTTAAACTCTTTAAACATTCTAATTTAAACAAAGGGAATAAACATGAATTTATAAGAAATAGGAAGTATATACATAGATAGGATCTCAATACATCAAACCACCACTATTATAATATTTTTGTCAAAGATTTAGGACCTCTGCATTATTATTTCCATCAGATTCAAAGATTACATTCAAGAGTCCTCTGTCTACACTCTTTGACAACCCAGCTTACATCGGAAAGATACAATATATAGAAAAACAACGCCCTCTCGGGTTGTTATTCCTCGAACTACTTCCCCTAGAGTCTCAGATTTTGGTTACTTCCCCAAGACAACCTTTTCAATAGAATTTACCAAAGATAGAAACTCTATTGCACCCAATCATAACATAACTGACACATTTATCTCAATCATTCAGTCATGAGTAAGATTCAGTCATCAGGTTGTGACAAATCGATGTTTTCTTTCACGGGGTACCCGAGTAATCAAGTGCACTGTGGGAAAATCTATCACCTTCATATAACATGATTTGGTTGTTGTTGTGCGATCACCGACTGTAGCATTCACGTGGCGAGTTGGTGTAGCGGACATCCGTTTGCGATCGCTCATGTAACTCTAGGTGGCAGTAACGGTTGGGGGACCATGCATCTCTTCCAAAACTGGCATGCATTTCATTTATACCTACTCTCCTCAATAGGTAAGTTTACAGCATCTGCATGATGAATATTCACCATGCAGGTGTCACGTCAGACTTCTTTTTACTGAAAGGAAACATGATATGCGCGGAGAAAGATTCCATGCCATGATCAAAAAGGACAAAATGGAGTTGTCTTACTCCTGCCCTCGACCTCACCTGCTACCTTAAAACTCTTAGTGTTTTAATAAGAGAACAATTTTGTTTACTCAGATTCTTCACCTGTCTCCACAAGACCGTGTTTCCTTTCAGTTTTTCCTGAGCATTGGCGAGAGTTATGCAGGCGTTATCCATGGTCAGTCTGCATTCCTTTACATGCTCTATGATTCTTTCTTCTAACACCGTATGTTCCTCCTGCAGCTCGATAATTACGTCTTGTACCTCTCTGAGCTGTATTTTGAGCCAATTTATGTCTTGTACCTCTTCTGTAATCTCAATCTTGTTTTCATCGATGAGCTTCAAGAATTGCTTGAGCTCGGAAATTCTCCATTCATGGCTTCTCGTGCGGCCGAAAGAAAACACCTCCCGCAGTCTGCATTCCTTTACATGCTCTATGATTCTTTCTTCTAACACCGTATGTTCCTCCTGCAGCTCGATAATTACGTCTTGTACCTCTCTGAGCTGTATTTTGAGCCAATTTATGTCTTGTACCTCTTCTGTAATCTCAATCTTGTTTTCATCGATGAGCTTCAAGAATTGCTTGAGCTCGGAAATTCTCCATTCATGGCTTCTCGTGCGGCCGAAAGAAAACACCTCCCGCAGCTCTGTGACGAGGGAATTTGCATTAAATTCCATCTATAACACACGAAACTGTTGGGATATAGAATTCACATCAGCAGGACTCAAACCAGCTATCTTCCCTCTAATTAGTTTCTAAAGCTGATTGTTTGAATATACTTATGTTATCATTGCTACTTATGCCTTTGCTCAGTCCCAACCTATGCCTAGTAGTGTTGTTAGCTCTGCTACTATATATGTTAATGATGGTACTGGATCAACAGAGTAGACAGAAGAATCAATTGCTTAACCTGTATCAAACTGTTACATAGTTTGTAGCATGTCTAGCTTTCATTATTATGTAAAATACTGATAATTTTTGGAGACCAATAATTTTTTGAGACATGTTTATTCTCAAGAAAATACCTATAATTTTTTGAGACATGTTTATTCTCAAGAATTTGTTGAAGCCTAATTGCATATGAGTGCATTGGAGTCTGTTGAAGTGCTTCTAGACCATCATCGTAGTCTTGCTTCCCTGTTGATCAGATCTAATATGCATTATTCAACAAGAAATATTTAATAGTTGTTTGGAAGGATTTGTTAGAAAAAACCCAATTTCTTATTTTAGATGGATTCTGACCATGCCTAGAAATTGACAATGCTATTAAAGAACATTGGATCCAACTCCCACTAGTTTACCTATAGTTGAACCACAACCCCAGTTTGTTATTAAAGGTTTAAATAATCCTTTACCTAAAGGACATAGCTACTCCACATTTAGTATAAATACATGTTCTTCAACTCCAGGTAGCCATGGACATAGCTACTCCATTAGCACTTGTTATACTAAATATTCATGATTCAACACACAAATCTAATGCACAATGAATTGAGTCAATTATTATTATACTAAATGTTCATGATTCTAGGATTATTATTAGTTAGGTTGTAATTTAATGATTGGACAATGAATTGTTATACAAATAACTTCAATTTAAAATTTAAATGTTGTAAAGATTTTGTATAGTGAAAGTATTGATTGTTTTTTATAATTTATAAAATTAAATTAAATTAAATTTAAAAAAATGTTTTATTAATTAAATATTGGATTTTTTTTTAAATACTATTTAAATTAATGTTATTTTTTAGTTTTAGAGTAAGACTTAAAATTGTTTTAATTGGTCCAGAACTTGTCTTCTTCACATATAAGAAATGGGTTAATGGTCCAAGACCCAAAAGCATTTGACTAGAGAGAAAGTCTATCCTCTTGTGAACCATGTAAGAGTCATTTCATGGGGTGTGGTTTTCCTTGAATAATGATAATGATTCAATTCGCAAATAATAGCTAGTGTCAATTATCCGCATTACCTATTAACAAGTGAATTATGATGGATTTTTCTACCTTCAAAAAAGTATTCTGCATTATAAAACTAAGAATTCTTTTGAAACAAATAGAAAATAAAAATGAATTATTTTTTATTTGATACAAGATTGTTTGATAACTAGAGATACTTTTGCATCAATAGACTACATAATACTCATAAATTGTATATTTTCAATCATCAATTCCATAGAAAATTCTTTATCCCTCTATGTATATCTAGGTATTTTCCTAGACCTAAAATGAATAGTTCAATATTTTCCATTTTTGCAATGATGCTTTCCCACTTTAGAATGACAAATTTGATCTCTTTGGCAATATCAATATTTATTAAAGAAATATTATGAACTCTTGCATCAACAGTTGGATGAGAAGGACTTGAATGAATGCCTTGTATACTAAAGGGAGGAATTTGTGCATGCCATAGTATTAGCCAATATGCAAAGAGTTCAATATTATGTTTTACACACTTAAACATCTCTTCCACCACCTTTCTCAAAGAAAAACTTCTAAATAAATTGGGTGTTTTTTCAACAACTTTGTTTTCCATGAAATCCATGAGGGTTGGAGTTTAAGAAATCCATCACTATTGGGTGTTTTTTCAACAACTTTGTTTTCCATGAAATCCATGAGGGTTGGAGTTTAAGAAATCCATCACTATTGCATAAATTAATACATATATTTCAGTTTTGGGGGGAAGAAACCTCCCAATAGTTGTAAGAAATCATTGTCATAGACGCTAGGTATTCTCAATTTCTTTCATTTTTTTTTCTTCCCTTCTCTTTGCTTTCTGTGTTTACATGTTATTATGTCCCTGCAAGACATTTAGTTTGCATGATGTTGCATTAGTTTTTCAGTACAATGCTTTGATTTTTCATGGGCATGTAGTTTTCTTTAAGTTTAGAAATAAAGTATTTTTATTTTTCATTTTTTGATTATCTATTTTTCTTGTTTTCCATTGATTGTGAGCAGGGTGACATTTTCCTCAAAGTTTGGCATGCAAAAGGTGGTGGCAAGTTGTCATGGGATATATTCAATGATGGTATGGCAAGCATTAAATTTCTTTGGGCATTGGTTGAGTGATTCATATAGAGGTGTTATGGCACATACTGGATTTTTGTAAGGATTCATTCAATATTCGAGTTGGATGGAGGGTTTCATTGAATGCTGGTTCTTCTTCTCAATATCATCATCATCCTTCTTCAGTTTCTCTAACTTGTTCTTGGTTTGCTATTTTTCTATGGGTTTGTGGTTTAGCTCACTAGTTTGATTTTGTTTCTAAGGCTCAACAAGGGTTGCATCTTTGGTGTGTTTTACTCATGGATTGTACTGTTTGGTTTGATTTTGGGTTTTTTCTATGGTTGGGGTTTTGTTCCCTAGTTTTCTTGGGTTTGTTTCTTTACATATGTGCTTGTCTCTCTGGATGGTATTTTTACAGGGTTTGTGAGTGTTTTGGGCTTGGGATTTTGCTTAGTGGTTTGATTTTGTTAATTGGTTTGATTTTGGGTCTATTATGTTGTTGGTATTTTGTTTCTAGAGTTGGGTGGGGGTTGCATCTTAGGTGTGTTTATTTGATTTCTTGATTGGCTCTTGCATTGGGTTTTTTCGGGGGTCGTGATGTTCTATTGAGGTTATTTTATTGTGGTGGAGGTTTTCTAGTCTTTGGTTGTGGTGGAGGGTGGATTCTAGTGGTGTTACTGAGGCTGTGGAGGCATATTATTGCTTTGGTAAGTTTCTCTACAGGGATGGGTAGATGAAAAACAATTTGGTTATGTTTGTGAGGTTTTGAGAAAATATACATTGTAGCTGTGTAGATTATGTTCTTGGGAAAGTTTCTTTGGTTTTTTGGTATAGTGGCTGGATTTTTTTCCATACAATTTTCTTTTGGTGCATGTCTCTCTGCATAGGATTTTGATCGGGGTTGTGAGGTTGTGTTAAGGTTTGTTTTTTTCTTTGTGTTTGTGGTGGAGGGTTGTTGTTGGTTTTTGTTTGGAGGGTGGGTGTTAGTTGACGTTATGCATAGTTTTGGTGGTGTGGCTCATCCTATGGAGGCGTGGTCTAGCTTGAGTAAGTTGCTTTGCTATAGTGCATTGGAAACAAATTTCTTATTTTCTAATTTATAAATTGATTTAGATAAAAAAAAGAATTACAAATTTTGCTAGAAATTACATATTCTAGGTATTGGATATACCTATCTAATTATATTATTTATAGTGTAGATATTGATATTCTTTTTTCTTAGAAAAAAATTCCATTGTTCACTAAATTCGAACAAAAAATGATTTAATTAAATTTTGGATAATGCGTGTCGAAAAGTGCCCAGTACACAGTGCATTTGAAATGCATTTGAATGTCTAGATAATCGGGCGTGATTCATCGTCTCTTGGTAATTTGAAATATAGAAAAATAAAAATAATAGAATGGGTTTTAAATTATAGGATCTAGTTGGATGTGTAGTGAGTCGGATTTGATTGCATATAAACTGATCAAAATATAATATTCAAAACTTGGCCTTCATTTTGTATGGAGCATTTTATATTTTAATGCATTGTTGAATGTTTACTAATCCTACAAAAATAGTTGCTATCAAGTTCTTTTCATAATGAAATACATATTAAAGCTGATGTCAAGTGACATAGGTAAAAAATCCAAAATCCACTTGGTGTAATGCATGGAGAAACTCATAGGAATATAAAACGACAAAACTATTGAGAAAACTCCATGCAAAGCACTCTTGAGTGTTTGATTGATTCCTACATGGTGCGATTGAAGAACGTCCCTGTGAGACCGTGGCTCAAGGAATGAGGAGGATATAGAGAAGAAGAATCATCATTTAATAAAGCTCTCTATCCAATAGAGGGATTGAATGAACCCCTACAAAAATTGAATGTCACCTTTGCACACATGGTTCAACCAATGTCAAGAGAAGTTCAATTCTTGCAATACCAATGCTTAATACAACCGAGCCCATCCTTCCACATCCTTATGCATGCTAATTTTGAGGTATATGCCACACTATCAATGGCCAATGAAAAACAAGAACCAATCCCATTGATCCTATAGCTCGGGTAAGTTGGTATGTTACAATAGTTGCATGAAAAACATTTTTCTTGACCCTATGACACTTTTAGAAAATATACATTGTGGTCATGTAGATTGTGTCACAAAAATATGGTCTTAGGAGGATTGCATTAGTTTTTCGTTGCAGTCGGTGGGTTTTTTTGGGGGGTGTATAGTTTTGTTTAGGTGCTTGGCATGCTACATGGAATTTTGGCAAGGGTCGCAAAGTCATGTTGGGTTTTTTGGTTATGGTGGAGGTTTTGTTCCACCATATTCATTCCAAAGTTGGATACAGATGTCACCCTCTAAAAAACCAAAGAAAAATAAGAAAAATAATTAATTAGAAACCCAAAAAATCATTTTATTTCTAAACATAAAGAAAACTATACGCCCAAAAACAATTCTAGGCATTGTACCAAAAAACTAATGCTATATATATTTCACAATAGTGGCCTTTCTTTTGGTTTTATATTTTCCTTCCAATCGCTCCCAACATTCCATGGAATAATATGAATGTGATGTTATAATGTCTTAAGATTTGTACAATCTCTTTAGTAGTTGGTTCATATGGAAGGGTTGATGTCTTTTGTCAATTATGGGTCATTGTAAGGCTTCAATTAATGATCAATTTAGAATGGATTGGATTCATTAATATAATAGCTTGATATGGGTGGAACAAAATTAAAACTACATGAGAATAGACATCTATGTGGTTTGTTGTAAATTTGTGATGATCACTTGAATATTTTTCTTTCCTAGTTTTGCAAAATGGGAAGGTTATTGAATGTATATTTATATTTCATTCTGTAATAAAAGTTAATAAGTTGTTTGGGGACACACACACACACATATGGTTATGATGATGAAAATAAGGGTGAAGAGATGAGGCTCTTGGGTGGGAGGATGAGGGTTTCCTTAGGTCACCCAATCATTGGGCCCATTGTTTAGTCGAATCATGTTTCAGTTTTCCAACGCCACAATCATTTGGTCATTTTTCCATATGTAGGTGCGATACCTATGCAGCACATGCCCTCTTGGCCAAGTTGGAATGGAGAAAGAAATCATCAAGTGGGAAGATAGATTTGGGCATCATCGACAGTTTGGGGACACCCCCAGTCTCGATATAAAATCTGACCACCTAATGCCTCCCTCTCCTTTCTAGACAAGTACCTTCATAAACTCAAGGATCAATACCCACATTCGAATTCAGAACACAAATCTCTTCATGATCCCCAACAATATTCTATGCTTTGTCCAGACTCATGTGAGGTAGTTGAATCCATCCCCTCGACTAACCCTTTTCCCATGTAGGTCTCCTCAACTTTGGATCATCCCTTCCCGAGAATTAATCTCCTTATGAAATCCCAAAACCTCTTCTCTTGATTATGCACCACAAGACTCCCATGCTTCGATCTTTCCAAACTCCTTATGAAATCCCAAAACCTCTTCTCTTGATTATGCACCACAAGACTCCCATGCTTCGATCTTTCCAAAAATTGTGAGTTCCCTCCTGGATGAAGTAAATTCGTAGAGCTATGGGAATGGGGGTTTTATTGGATATTTTTTTGATTTTGAACTCACATTGAGTGGGTGTGCAGAGAAACCAACCCATTTTCACTCATCATCTAATTTGAAGTTGGCTTCCATGGAAGCCCAACGTCTCAGTCGAAAGTGCATCAAAAGAAAAGTTGAAGAAGTCAACTTAGTCCTTCTTGATGGAGTAAAACTCCATGATATCACTCTCATGGAAAGCATGTCTCTAGTAAGGTGGTTCGCCACTATAATGATAATTGGTGATGCTATGAAAATTTGGAAAAAATATCACTTTTCCCCCATTCTTCGTTACGAGCCTAAATGCTCAAATTTTCACTCATCATCTAATTTGAAGTTGGCTTCCATGGAAGCCCAACGTCTCAGTCGAAAGTGCATCAAAAGAAAAGTTGAAGAAGTCAACTTAGTCCTTCTTGATGGAGTAAAACTCCATGATATCACTCTCATGGAAAGCATGTCTCTAGTAAGGTGGTTCGCCACTATAATGATAATTGGTGATGCTATGAAAATTTGGAAAAAATATCACTTTTCCCCCATTCTTCGTTACGAGCCTAAATGCTCAACCCTGTCTAAAGGTTGGTTGGCTTGGATTATGTGTTCAACAACAAATGCAGACAAGCTCCTTCTCTCCCATTGGATTTGGGGTTCACAAGCTTTGTTCCTCAAAAAATGGATGGTCGATTTCAACCCCAGCACCAAAAAATTGTACATCACCCTAGTCTGGGTTTGTCTTCCTAGACTCCCTCTTATTCTTGGGTTTAAGTAAGTATTCAAAGAAATCAAAAATTACCTAGGGTTTTTTTATTAAGTGGATTCTTCTTACAAATCCTCAATATATATGGGTATGGCCCAAATAATAATGGGTTTAAAGCTCTTGGGTGGTTTAGTAGACTCTATCTCCATCCAATTTGGAAATAGCACTTTCAGAGTCTGGACTATGAGGGAATCCCCTTCTGTTGTGGTAAGCATCACACATATGGTCACTTATTGAAGGATTACAATAGGGCTCAGAAGTAGTAGGTTTGGGTGAAAAAAAAATCAAGTCTCTACAAGGGTCAACCCTACCATTTCATCTCTTTCTCATAGTCTGCAAATGTCTCCTTCCATTCAAGGAGCAAGGACCTTGGATCAAGACATTGTGGGAACCATTCAATAGGTCCAATTTTTCCCTCCATTGGATGCAGAAACTAGACTTTCTTCGGGTAATTCATTTTATATCTATGTTACCCATTCTCTTCCTTCATATTAATTGCTAAATTTTGGTTCCCTTCCAACTTCTCTCCATGCCCCTGACCTTGGTTGGAGCTCCAATTTTATTTTGGGTATTTCTAGACTCTCTAGAACATTTCCTTCCCCTCCCATCCCTATTACCCCTTACTCTCAAGATCCTTCCCCTCCAGGACCTTATTATGGGACTAATCGGTAAGTGTGGACACAAACAGATCTCCCTAACTTCCACTGAAAACTAGAACAAAAAAGAACAGAATACACACTTCGCCTTAAACTTCATTATCATATGAACTAGTTTAGTGAGGTACAAGTGACATAACTTTTAAACGACACTTGATCCTTGCTAGTATTGTCCTTGTAGCTCCTTCCTTGAGTTTGCAGAATAATAATCATGCCTAAGAATCACAAATCAACAAATAAGGAAAACGAGGATATATGTATTCTAATGAAGTTTATGTATATGATCAAGGAATTATACAATAGAAGATGAGATGCTTATATAGGGAAGAAATGTATTACTGTATTAAATGAATGGAAAGTGGAGAATACAACCCATGCCTTGATGTTGCAAGGTCCCCTTTCAATGGCTCTTTGCTTCAACACACACACCTTTACTACAATGCCTTGAATGAAGAATATCCATAATTTGACTTGAAGAACTAAAGAAAATCTCTCAAGCATAATCTGAAGTAGAACTCTCCATGCAAATCTTAGCCTATTCAACCTTAGCCTTTTCCATGAGAGGTCCCTCTTTATATAGAGTAGAACTCTCCATGCAAATCTTAGCCTATTCAACCTTAGCCTTTTCCATGAGAGGTCCCTCTTTATATAGTGTGAAAGAGAGATGGATGAGGATATTAGGACAATCCCACCAAATTAGAAAAGTGAGTAAGATCCAAACCGATCTGAGGCCACCTCATCTTCTAGAAGATTCATTTATAGAACATTCATGAAATTTGACTTTTCCTATGATTTAAGCATTGTCTCACCCTATGCACAAGCAACATGCGATGACGTCGCAGTCCAGATTTAGTGCAGAGTGTGAGGATCAAGCATCGTCACACCCCATGCATATGGCAGGGTGTGAGGACCTTCCTTGATATGGTTTTTGAAGGAGGAAAGCAAATCACTTTTTTCATGGAAAAAAGTCTGCTTTTAATATTTTCAGGGAACATGAACACATGTTTTCAGTTGACCATTGAGGTGACCAAAATAATGTGTAACAGAATTTCCCCCAAAGTATCAAGTTGGAACTCGTGACAGCTGAAATACTTTGTAGAATGTGTGTGTCGAAAACAAGGAGCGCATCGATCAGGAACCTGCAAACAATCAAACATCTACATAATATATACCATTTATGAGGTAGGCATTCCCATGCTCAGACTACAAGTGACTCTAATCATGTGTCGAAAACAAGGAGCGCATCGATCAGGAACCTGCAAACAATCAAACATCTACATAATATATACCATTTATGAGGTAGGCATTCCCATGCTCAGACTACAAGTGACTCTAATCATAAGTGTCAAGTGAGTCATGGCCACTAAACATACACTGTGGATCCATGTCATCATGATTCGACATAGCCACCAGGAATACACTGTGGATCTATGCTCTAAAATAATTCAGATTCGGACATAGCCATGACTTATACATAGTGGATCTATGTGTCAGTACAAATTCATGAATACTCCGTCGCAATATGGACTAAAATGATAATATCCAGGGTCTTCATTTCCATCGTCTCTAAGTACGAATCTAGCCATGTGATTACAGGTTTCAAAGTCGAACATGGTAGAAACCACTTGATTACTAGTCATTAATGAAAATCATTAACAAGTGCGAGTGAAATCACCATTGATGTCAATGACTCCCAAGGTACCCTAGTACAATCCAATGAATGTGAATAAATGATTTGAATTCGAACATTCAATGGAATCTTCCAATCAAGAGCCAATGATGTGAACCCATTGTTTAAAGCAAATAAACCTATCATTGAGGCATGCATGCTCTAAGGTACTAAATGATTTCTAAATCTTGTTCCCGGATAATGAGTTGAAGTCGACAAGAAAAGACTCGTCATGGGAGGGCCTTGATGTATCCCCCATCAATAACATGAAATATGTAACATATTTGAGATAGATCAGAGAATGAAGTGATTCGGAACTGACTCAGGGAAGGTCAACATGGTAGAAAATTTAATTGTAGATGGTCGAATCAATAGAAGGCTTGTTTAGGTTGGACTTCTCTTGAACATGTGAACGACACGAAAGTTGTCTTGGCAGCATTAACTCAAGGATGACCCAACATATGAACTTGTGGATGGTCAAACGAGAGACAAATGGATTTCCCAACTCAGATACAATGATGAAGGTGGTGTCATGTTCAAGAGCGATTATTACTGCCACTAACACAAATACAGAGACACATTTCTTTCCCAATT